>JAGDQP010049486.1:0-10802 GCA_022664845.1 Lepisma saccharinum | reverse complement strand
CAAATGTCTGCAACCACAAATGTTAGCATGAGCAGAAAGACATAAATGTCGGCCATTAATTAATAGATAGGGGTAGAAACGAAAGGGTACCCGTTCTAAACTATTCTTATATGAAAAATATATGTTAAAGAATAAAATATTTCGAAAGAGATCGAACAGCCAACCTGGGCAATTTCAGATGTAATTCAGTATTCAGTATACTTGTAATTTGTATAAGATCGCGAAACTTGTATGTATTATCCATATTTTGCAACACCGTGGTGTGTGGTTTAAATATGCTCTTTATAATCACTAGAAGATGTCAAATATCCAATAACACGACGTTGTGCCATTTGAAAAGTTTAAATATAATACCTGGTTGGAAACACTGACAAACCGGTTACATCGTATTTTCACTCCTGTTGCCCATTATGTTACTAAAACAAATTTCCGCAAACATTTTTTTCATTCAATAGGTCATTTCTGACTTATTGAGAATTATTTATTTCTTCCCATTAGTAGGCGTCGACTTTCGGGTGATAGTTGGAAACTCTGTATCTCCAAAGTAAAGTAGAATTTCACCCATGTTCATAGGAACTTTTTCACTTGTTTCGATGTCAGAAATCACTTCCCGAAAGTAACGTCCTATGTTCTAATTCACCATGGATAGATATATCCTTTACTTAACATCTGTGAATTTCGAGGTTTCGCCCCTCCTAGCTCTGCTCCCCCTTGTCCATCGCACCTTAAATTTTGTTATTGTCCATATCTTACCATGCTCTATCAGATGCATTATGTATTATTCGGATTTTAGCGACAACATATCGTGACCCTCCCTTCTCAGTAGCTACAAGTCACAAAGAGATGAACGATACAACGTTGGATTCTTCATGGTCTTAAAAGTTGGAGGGAAGGAATTATCAGTTTGACACTGAAACTAGCCGATCCTTTCGAATCGCTTAGTATTCTTAATTAGTGCCCCTCCTAGATATCAGTAACTATAAGTCCTACATAGGTGATCAACGAACACTTGGATTCGTCATGGTAGGAAAGGGCGAGGGAAACTTTGAATGTGATTCTAAAACTGGCATTTCCTTTTCAATAGCTTACAATATTGTACGAATATAATATCATGGTTACACGTAAATGACAGATGAATGACTTACAAAAGGGGTAAATTACTAATTTAGATTATGTTGAATTATTATGTAAAGTAGTACTGCGCATAAGGGCCGTTTTCTGCCCCTCAACCGATTTTAATGAAATTTTGCACGTAATATCTAGACAATATGAGAGTTCCCAAAATCCAAATCCTATGTCTATATCACTTCCGATTATCATGGAAAGCGCGTACAAAAAATGACCGCTCCCGGATTCTAATTTTTATAGTGTTGTTCAAAATAAATTCAAATATCTTCAGAATGGGTTAAGCTAACAAATCCAAAATTCGTATGGTAAGTATTAATCTAATAGGCATATTACAGTGTAAACAAAACGATTATATCTTTAACTGTTTTGGAGATAAAAAATAATTTTCTTGTAAATGATCAATTTTAAGTATAAAAAATGCACATTTCCCAGGAAACTTTGTGTTGTTTAACCATCAGTTACAAAACGATACTTCGCTCAAATTATTTTCATGTAATGTAGAAGAAGAAATTGAAAAACTATTTTGTAACTGATGGGGGCTGATGGTGAAAAGAAACATTTTACACTCTAAACATGGGTACTTCCGAATTCTAATTTTTATAGTATTGTTCAAAATAAACTCAGATATATCCAGAATGGCTTAAGCTATTAAATCTAAATTTCCTTTGAAAAGTACTAATATAATGACAATGTTACAGTGTAAACCGAAAGACTATATCTGTAACCATTTTGGAGATAAAAATTAATTTTCTTATATAAACGTTAAATTTTACTTATACAAAATGCACCTTTTCTAGGGAACTTTGTGTTGTTTAACAATCAGCCAATTCGATGCGGTTTAGGTGTGGGGATTGTGGAGACCACTCCATGCTTTGGATATCGTCCCTCTCTAGAAACTCCTCCACCAGGTTGCCTTCATGGCATCTTGCGGTGTCATCCATGAAAATTAATGATGAACCTTCTGCATCCCGCCACAGCCGCCGAGCAGTGACTGTATAGCCCTCGAAGATGTGAAGTTCTACCCCTCCATTGAGCATTATTACAACCCACACCACTACACCACCATCACCATACCAATCCCTTTCCGTAATTTTCTGCGGATCGTATCGGGTCTCCTGTTGTCTTGAGACCAGCATGCGTCACGAATCACTTTATATAGTGTATCTCTACTCGTTGGAGAAAAACAATGAGCCTCATTGCTCCGTGGTAAAATGCCTATGTTCCTCGCTCCACTGTAAGCGGATCTACCGTTGCACCGGGTTGAGTGATACACACACACATTAAGTGTCGTATGACGTAGATATCAGCTGTATGCAACCGTCGGTATACAGTTTAACCCGTGGTCCTGAAGCTGCTGCTAGCTCTGATGTTAATTGCCTGGCAGACATCTGTCTATGATGTCATACAGTTAGTGGCATGTAAAAGTTCTATTGAGAGGA
Source organism: Lepisma saccharinum (assembly GCA_022664845.1). NCBI lineage: Eukaryota > Metazoa > Arthropoda > Insecta > Zygentoma > Lepismatidae > Lepisma > Lepisma saccharinum. Next base: position 8,235 of record JAGDQP010049486.1, on the reverse strand, counting down.
TGTGACCCGTGGGAGACTTAGAATTATTCGCCGCTGGAAGTCTCCATTGGTTTCAAACCTACAACACAGCCTGGAGATAACACTTTGCTCGACATTCAGTGCCCGCACGACCTTTGTTTATGTTCGTCTTACTTCCAATTACCTGATTTATCCTCCCCTTCAACACATTGCGTTCTCGTGATATTTCAGCTCATATCACTCACTCACACCATAGAGAAATAAATATATTTGCACTTCATGCGAGCACTAACTCCACTGAGGCGCGGCGCGCTTTCCTCCGGTGGGCGTACACCATGTGCCGATGCGTCGTTCACATGACACTAGTGTCTGTGTACTGAGGTTGGTGGTCGAACCCATGTTGCATTGTTAGCATATACCGCCGTTCAAACATGGTTTATCAATTTATTGCTCGGTTTTCGTCATTACCGATGCTATACTTTTGAACATCTGTATACCGTATTTCTCCATGTATAAGACGCTCCATTGTATGAAACGCACCTTGATTTTCGGAAACGAAATTAAAAATAAATGAAAATTATGGAACTTACCGTATAGTAAAGTATAAAGTATATTCCTTTGAAATCGGTAATTTCATTTTCAGCCGCAATTCTTCTTGTCTCATGCTGAACCATCTTCGTAGACACAGCATTCCAAATGTCCTTAGTTCTTCAATCCACGTCTTCAATTCTCTCTCTAAATGAGACCATTTTGCTGACTTGCCCCTTATGGTCTTCTTCTGCCTTGGCATCTTTTGTATGGTCTCTTCCTCCTTTCTCCAGTCTCTGATTGTTTTCTCAGTTAGAGCAGGACCAAATTTACGTTCAGCAGCACAATTTCCATGGAGTTTTGCAAACTCGATAACTTTTAACTTGAACTCAGCACCGTACTAATGTCTTCTTGCAGCAATTTCTTGGAAAACGTGGGAAAACGTAACCTGATGTAAAAAATGTGTGTAACAATGAGCACAACAACAAGTCCGCACAGAAACAACAAACGCGCGTAAACTACCGTACTACTATCTTGTTAGGCGCTGGGATAACAATGAGCGCAAAGGCAGCTAGAAACGCGAAAGACATCTAGAGCGAAAAGAATGAAGTGGAAAATGCAAGGAAAAAATCTACTACCATTGTATAAGACGTACTCAGCTTTTGGATCCCAAACATTTTGAAAAAATGTGCGTCTTATACACGCGGAAAATGCGGTATTTCAAAATAAGATAATTACATTCATTTTCACATTCATACTTTATTAGGTCCAGCTCATTCACACCACAGAATGCATTTACTTACTGTTGCGCGTGGCTGGAAGTATGCATAAATTCTATGCAGACATGTCGAAATTGCAGTTGTGGAATGTCCTTAAAGAAAATATTTTTGTGGTAATACTGGTAAAATCGCAACTTGCCCATGACATTATATATGAAATCTAGTCTAAGTAGAACAAATTAAATTATATATATCTTATCTTAATGGTTGTTTCCAAAAACATTCCAATTAATTGAGAGAAGACTGTGCTGCTCTTAGGGAACCGTTCTTGCTGGAGATTGTACTAGTCGTATCACACCCAGCTAGGAATGAACTCTGTAGGACCAAAGGAATGATTTGAAGATGGTTTGTCAACAGCCACTTTATTGTAATTGCCTTTGATGTTATTTTTTTTACTCCAAACAATGTCCTCAGCTCAATTCTAACCGTTCTAAGTTTTTAATTTGTATTTATTTATGGGCCTAGGGGCATCTAAGGTTCAGGCCGTGATTGAGGAGGGGAAAGGATTCGGGAAGGTGTTGGCCAGGGCCTATGTTGAAGGTGCCATCTCGGAATTTGCCTGGTGTGACAGAGAAAGCCTTGGAGAAACTTCAGTCACGATGGTCGGCCCCCTGGGATCGAATCCACGATCTCCCGAATGCTACGCCAACGCTCTATTACTGAGTTACAGCGGCTCAGTGTAACTCTTCTGATGATTTCCGTGTTCAGTTTAAGTGATACATAATAGAAATAAAGACATCTCTACCCGCCGAAGCTTTCATTAATTGTTAGATATTTCTCATAGAAGTTTTGATGGTGATAGTAACAACAAACTGCTCATCTAGTATATGGTTGTATCGCAAATCTGGAGTTTCTTCATAATTCCTACTGAATAAGAAAGCGCTTTGTTCTCTTGTGCCGGATGGGTATCACCCATATACACGATAATAGTGTGGAATTGTTAATTCAGTAATTTCGACAACGAATGAATAATTACAATCAGTACAATCGCGAACTTTTAGAAGTGATGTCTTTCCCATGGCATCTGATTTTCCTCGGCGTTATCTTTCATGAGTCTCCAAGAGTCTCCATGAACTAACGACAAATGTTCAGCGCTATTATTTTCATCCACAGATGTAACGCTATTTTTTTAAATGTAAACAGCTTAAGAGATTTTGCAGATTTTCTTCTTGGCAAATATATATGAAATTAACCAGCACACAATTGATGGGAAGGAAGGACACTTTTCAGGAAGAGGCTCAAATAAAATATTCTCTGATTCCTAGAAAACAATAAACTTTAAACCCTTTTCCAAAAGTCGAATCTTTCATAAGAAGAGGATATCGATGTTAACTTGTTAGGTAGCAGATCGTTACTCAGAAAAAGAAGGTTAACATTGAGAGAACAGTGAAATATTAACGTTTCCAACAATTTATTGAACGAGATTTGGTGAAATTAATGTTTTCGAGTGGGTAAAAGTCAAGAAGCAGGACACCAAACGGATTTCTCAAAATCAAATAAATGTGTGTGTTACCGAGGATAATACTGTACACTTCTACTTGTCGTTAAGTGGACTTTAATTTCTTTTCTGTCCTTCCTTACTTTGTGTAGTGTATGTATCTAACCTATGTATCTATGTAGTGTATGTATCAAAGTATTGTTAAAAGCACTTTGCTTTTAACAATAACTCTTCTTAGAAATACTGCTCGTATGTTGCTTTTGTTTTACTTCAACAGTAACTCTTGTACTGTTAGATCATATACGAGGGGTGTTCAACAATTATTGTTCCCGTCATAGAAGGAGTTACAATTTTATGGTTTATTATAATATTATTATTTATTACTTTTAAAATTCCAGACTTTCGACGCTAATAACAATAACGTCATTTACGTTTTTCAGGCAGCAAGTAAGTCCAAATTGTAAACTATTGATCAAAGTCAAACACGTTCGTGCATCAGAGACCAAGTTACCCCCTTTTCAGCGAAACAATGAGTAGTTTGTTGCGAGACATGTAACCGTGCATGAAACATGGATACATCATTAAGATCTAGAATATAAGGAGCAAAGCATGCAACGGTAGCACCGGAGACCTCTCCCTCCCTATTAATCCAGTCTTGATTGGTAAACCTATTGACACATGTTTTTGGAACGCGAAGAGAGTTCTTTTATTTGATAATCTCGAACAAAGATAGATGCTCACATTACATTATTATGCACAGGTAATTAAAAATTAAGGGATGCAATCCAGGAAAAGAGAAGAGAAATGTTATTAACAAAAGTTCTTCTGCACCAAGATAATGTACCCGCTCATCACACTATAGCTGCAATTGAAGCTGTAGCTTTTAAGCTACCTCAGCATTCTTCGTACGCAACAGATCTTGCTACCAGTGATTTCGTTTGTTCTGCAATTTAATCATGTACAAACGCGTCAGTTTTCTTCATTTTGACTACCAGGACTCTCTTGCTACTTAAAAAACACAAATAACATTATCACTGTCAGTGATAGAAGTCTGAAATTTTTAACACTTACTACTAAAGCCTTGAATAACATTATACTAACGTACAAAAGTCATAGTTTCTTCTATGTTAGGGACAATTATTACTGAGCACCCCTCGTACATACATTACTTCTGTCACTAAATTCCCTAAATCAGGGTAATCTTTATCAATACTGATATGAAAACGGGTTTTTATGGTAAAAGATTGAATTTGCCATAATACTTAAACTCATTTCGTCTTTGTTATTTGTTAAATCCTAAAGTTCATGATATGGAAAATATTAGTTTTTCTTCACTAGATCACGAATATAACATAGTAAATTAACCGTTTACGCTTTCTCGTGTTTCATTAAATCATTTTACTGTACGGGTCTTCCTCAATCTCCCTAAAATTGTCATTCTACAAATTTCTTTAACAGGATTGTTCTAGGTTCCCACTAGAACGTGGTAAATTGGAACACAACCGAATTTTCTTCACTGTGTTTCTTTGAATAGCCCAATGCAAACCGTTATATTATGTCTAAATGTTAGACGAAAATGAAACATGAGCATACTTACATTCTTCATATCTCAAATAGGTAACTGTAGTCTAAGTTCATCATATGTCTTAGAGATGACATTTCGGGGAGTGTTTTAGTGGTCATGAACATGTACCATCCCGACATCTACCTGGTGCCACTGAAGAAAATCCAGTAAGTCCAGAAGCGGGCAGGTAGCAGGTTTGGAAACTACCCGGTACCTTTTCAAGTCTGCTACAGAACCACCGAACCATGACCTTTAGTTTTCTTTACAACTCATTAGCCTTCTATAAGTCGGAAAAAAGATATTCTAAGGGTTGGACAATCTTCTCAAACACCACTCCTTCGAGTTAAATAGTTTGATTTATCGAAGGCAAAAATCGAATGAGTGAATTTTGTTCAGTATACGCCGTCGAGCTCATGGACGTTTTATTTATTAGTAATCAAACCTCACTAAGTTGAATGATTCAAGTGTTTATCGACCACACGTGTTAATACAGGCGCGTAAAGCTAAGCTGAGTGTAAAATATTTATTTCATACTTCTCATGAATTCACGACGCTGCAGATGAAACCCTCTGTGTCGCGTTTTTTCAGTGTACTGTATTTTGAAACCAGAATATTTTTTTCACGATGCATATATGTATTTATCTTTTGAAAGTCAAAACATATATTGTGCTATATAAAATACACGAAATTGTAAAATAGTATTATTTATTAGCGCTTAGGTAAAAATAAAGTTTGAAAACTTAATTGGCTCTTATAAGCATAATTTCAATCATTCTATTAAATGTTCAATATAAGTATAAGGCGATGTTAAGTACGAAGCAAGGTAGAAAATGTGTTACGGAATTGCAAAATTAAATTGGACCGACTTATAGAGGGCTTACCACTTTTAGAGCCTATGAAATGGCCAATGGTACTCTATATTCGTTTAAATAAAACATCTAGCCTTAGTAAATTGATCATTTAAGATAATTATAGAAATAATTTCCTAATTCTAACATTAAGTTCGAAAATTGAAATTATCCATTCGCGCCGGTATGTAATGGTTTGGCAACTGCCAGCACAAATGTCCCCTTTGTCAGGCCTCGCAAAGAACAGCCAAATATGACATCAAAATGACTGCTCCCGTCGTGTTTTATATTCCTGCGCACAGTAGCTTTTCGAAACACGCTATACAAAGAGAGAGAGAGTGAGTGAGAGAGAGAGAGAGAGAGAGAGAGACCATAGCCGTTACTGGAAGACATTTCGATTTGTTTTGATTTTTCTTTCTACATACCATTTGCAGTTGTATATTAGCACTATAAACGTTTGGTCGTCTCTCCAAAAATTCGAAACAAAGAGCAAAGTAAATGCTTGGAGAACAAAAGATGATCAGTGTCTTTAAAAAATGAAGCGCAATGAAAAAAAGAGACAGAAGAAAAAAGAAAGAAGAGATAGACATGGTATTGATTTAATGTTTGTTTCTAGCATTCGTTTACCAGTTCTTGGTGAATTCTATCCGAAAGGGTTTTCAGTTCTTTTGTTATCCTAGTCTTTTTCTTCACATTTTATACCATTTTATACATGAGACTCACACAAGATACACAACAATATGTATTATGTTAAGATTCCACAAAATTGATGGAAAAAGCGTAGGAGTCCCATAATGGGAAAAGTATCTTGTCTTGTCTTTCATTCACTTTATATGTTTTCTAGCTTTTCAATCCGTTTCGATGCTCTTTCTTTTGATAACATCATTGCATTCTTCTTCTGCTATTGAATGTAACCTTCTTCTTTCTTCTATTTTATTCTTTTCATTCTATCTTTTATCTCTTCTCATTATTTCATGGAAGGGAATTTAGAAGTAGTTTGGACAATGCACAAGATTATATACATCACATGTCTAGCTGAGGTTTAACTTGAATATTGAGGGGCACAATTGAGGTACAACAATAGCACACTATACCAAATGTTATTCGGAATCCAGTTCTGCATTATTCCTTTGTATTTCTAAACAGTCTGGTTTGTTCTTCTGCTTTAGTGAATTTCATTGTTTTATTCGTATTTTGCGAAGGTTTGTGCTCCAAGCTCATAAAACATTGTCTTTTTTTATATACAATGCTCGTGCATATATATGAATTTCTGAAGAAAGGCTCATGATGCTCACAAAATAATTTGAACTATAAGATTTTGGCTTGAGTAGAATATTTCTTTCTTTGTTATTTCGAGACTTCAACAAAACAAAACAAATAAATGCTTTCTAAGCTACTTATTTACTTGGATTGTTTACATTAATATTCATTGACAACATTGAAGTTCCTTTAAGAACATACTATATGTCCCAATTAATTTGAAAAGTTGGGCTGGGGAAGATCTGCGTTTGGTATTAATTCAATGGACAACATTACTACATGCTTACAATAATCCTTAAGACATGATGTTTCTAAAATTAGCGAATTAAAACCAGTTCTGAAGTATTAATGTGAAGAGTAGATATATATACAGGGTTAACCAAGTGTATGTGGAGAGCTCTAGTGAAGATTTAAAAAAAAGGTTTGAGAAAATAGTTGTGTACTAATGTTTGTCTTTACCAAGAGCATTTGAGTGGCGTTTTGTTTCTATAGATCTTATATTAAGTAAATATTAACAAAATGAAGCACAACTGAAGCTACTCCAGTAACACTTCACGTTCGCCGCTGATGGGACCCATATCGCTCCACATAGCTAATGCAGGTATGAGAGCGACCTCGCTTGAGCCCACGTTGTAAGATCTGGGATCGACATCGGTTATTGGTATCACTAATTTTCCTATTTCCTAAAACTATAGTAAGTATTGCGCAAAGAATAAATCGATATTTCTACAAAACTTTTTGTTCATAATTAATGGATTAAATTAAAAAATAGAGCATTCGTCACGCAACAACATCGATCCACATCAATAACCTATATCCATATTGATCTAAGTCGATCCATGTGAGCGACCCATGTTTATTGAAGCAAGACTATAGCCATCTAATGGTAAAATATGTAACTTGATGTTAACACGCGGCCAGATTTGTTTCGTGTCGAAGATGTTGTTGACCGTTGAAGCATGATAAAGTTCAGAAATAACATGTGGTTCCACGTGAAGGTGATAGAAACATAAAGTGTTAAAGTTGACTGTATTTTCCTCATGAATACTTTGATCACTGTAAGTACATAGACAAACCAACAAGGTTTATAGTGATATTTATTATGCTGATTACGGTTTTACGGTAGAAACTAGTGTTAGCGTATTCTCTCGAGACTGTGTGGATGTGCAGAGATGTACCACTTAGGAGGAGGATAGGTTAAGGTTAGGTTTTTTTTTATTTTTTTTACATCATTTCCTTCAATCGAAAATGTTCCATTGTTATCATGGCCACTGTACTTCTAACTTTTTCACAAAATGTGTAAAACAGAAGTTAAAAACAGAAGAGCAGTGAACTGATTACAATGGAGCGCAACTCCAGATTTAGAAATCCGATAGCACAGCGAAATAAGTTACAGAAAAATAGTATTCTTTACGTAAATAGTAAGTTTGTTTTACTATTTATTGTTGGTTTGTCTATGTTGGTGGATCTATATAAAAAGGGGGATTCCTTTTAAAATAGTAAGAAAGTAGGATTACATTGTTTACTTTGTTAATTACCGATATTGAGCGATCTCGATAACCGATATAGAGCAACTTTGATGATCGATGTTGAACGATGTCGATGCCCAATTACCAATATGGGGCCTATATCATGGAACGATGTCGATTGACATCGTAAATTCCAATGTGGCCGACGTTGATGTGCTACTTCGGTATTGAAGTTCCTGGTAACTCGTTCTTCAGATAAATCTTACTAAACAATTCTTTGAACAAAAGAGAAACATGACATAAGCAATGCGATTCACGTAATTTGATCCACCCGTTAAAAATTCAGGTAATTATTATTGTTAAAGCAATATGTGACACTACCTTGTATACT
>JAGDQP010049483.1:1181-11255 GCA_022664845.1 Lepisma saccharinum | reverse complement strand
TCTTTCTTTCTTTCTTTCTTTCTTTCTTTCTTTCTTTCTTTCTTTCTGTCTGTCTGTCTGTCTGTCTGTCTCTCTGTCTTTCTTTCATTCTGTCTGTCTGTCTTTCTTTCTCCCCCCCCTCTCTTAATTTCTAAAACATGCTATTTCTCATACCATTATAAATGCTTACACAACGGCAATATCCAAACGAGGTTATTGTAGGCAAATGATTTATACAAATTTCTCTCCGAAACCTGTCATTTCATTGTTTATTTTTGCTTACTATTCTTTGCACTTTTAATTTCAACAATTGCTTTTTAATATTTTTATAAAGAAAACCTAAATTTAATAAAATATACTTGTTGAATCAAAATATTTCCTGCGAAAATATATTGAAGATTTTTAAATAAATAAATAAATAAATCAACCTCAGAAAAACTGGTACAGTTTTTTCCCTTTCAATAAAATCGTAAAAAGTACAATAGCAGGCGTTAGAAACAAATTAATCCGTAATAACGTTTCAACTTCCAATTACTACTCCTTTCTACAGTAGTTTTGTAACATTCCTCACTAGAAGCTTCTGCTTTACTTGTTTCTATTGGTTTTAATGGATTGAATGTACTTTTAGCGAAACAAAACTACGCTCTCAAAACAATTTCTTGATATTTGCAATTTGTATGCAAATGGAGCCACACGTTCCCATGGGAACCATCTGTTAACTTCCTTTACAGCTGCGAATGGTCTGTTGTTTCAGCACTAGAATTTCGTTTTGCATCTAACCTAAAAAACAAACGAGTGTGTGTGTAGAGCAAGTGGCTTCTAGATCTAACCCACAGCAGCACAAGATATCGGGCCAATATCGGTCCAATAATGGGCCAACCTTGATCGATACTGGGCCAAACTTGATCGCTATTGGCCGTCACTGGGCCGATATTGGACCGATATCTTGTGCTGCTAGGAACAGATTGTTTTTGCTATTATTATTAGGGAGTAACCAATAGTATTTTCTTGCAGTTATTTAATTTAATGACTATGTATTGGATTCAGTTCTGGCCGGAGCCCCTCGTGTGCCGGAGGATGGCGTTTCTCGGCGAACACTCTTCTGGGGGAAGTATAAGAAGATATCGATCAGAGTATATATTCTAGGTACCCGGATTTCGTCTGTTGGAACTGAGGGAAATACTGAGAAATCTTGAGATAGCCGGCGTAAGCCTGACTCGGAGCCGTGTCAGTAATAAAACGTTTTAGTAATGCGATTACATTTTGTAAATCTAATTATATACAAAGTACCAATAATAAATCACATTTAAAAGTTAAAAACTACGACTTTTGTTCAAAGCGATTCAGGGGAATGAGTTCCAGTCAACGCATTTATCTGCCATTCGAGACCGGCAGTCGAGTATACTTAAGTCGAGGTGCGTCCTAGTTGACACCATGGTGCTACGTCAACATCAAACTTTAAAGTCCTAATCGGAGATCGAAACTGGGACGTCTTGCAATGTCCCACAAAAGTCACTATGACTTACGTTCGTCCTGATGGGGACCATCAGCTCTACTAGGAACGCTTACATTAAAAGCAAAGAAACTTCAAGAAATACGACCATGTTTGTTAGGTGTACTATTAAATAGGACCACTAAGTTTCTATATTGGAACTACTATTACTATTACTTCTACTTTTAATAATTGTATAGTAACAATAATTATTATTGCATTTTCTAATATCCTAATAACTTTCAGCCATTTCTAAGTTTTAAGTACAATGTTACCAAAAGTAAAGCGTCGAAAGTTTATAGGAAATAATGTTCGTGTATTCGCTATGATTACGCAATAGTATATAAACTTTATATATACTATTGCAAATCACTTTCTATGAACGCTTCTATTTTTGGTCACATTATACTTAAAGGTGTAGACATGACTGGAACATATAAGTATATAAGAAAAATCTTTATTTTTCTCCCTTTAATGAAATTTTAATGAAAGAGCGTTTGTAAAATTGTTTGTATTATTACATATAATAATAGTATGTAATAATTTGCGTCCAATATGCTAAAGAAACACTCAATATCAGTATAGAGTACTGATTTCTTTAATGAGATTTTCCAATGAAACAAAGCGAAAAGACAAAATATTATGGGAAGATCTTATTGTGACTTGGAGTTCTGTAAAAATAGACCCCTTCCCCCTAAAGAATTTTCTCTCACAATTTATGTAAATTTTCTTCCCTTCGGATATAATTTAATTCAGAGTAAACATGAATTCCCTGCTCCTTTTTTTTGTGTGTGTTTTATTCTTTCGTTATTGGTTTCCGATACGGAAACGTATTGTCTTCTTTTCTAAAACTTTTGTCAGAATTCATTTTCAACAAAAATAAGTGGATCAACTTTAAGGAAACTTCTTCCAGTATATGATTTACTGTTTTCAATTTTAATTGTTGCCACTTCTCCTGCAAGGGTGGTTGGGAGCCTCTGATAAGCTTAACTTCCTGAATAGAAGCTAAAACCAATAACTTCCGGTAACTTTTCAAAGAGCACAGCTGAAGGATATGGAAGAAGGATGGGGAGGGGGGACTTCCGATTTAATGCTCCTGGATGAAATTCAACGATGTGGAGGAGTTTAATCTCCGATTTAGAAAATCAGATCTATCATAAGAGAAGAAATGACCTCATCTATCCGGAATATTCCATAGTTTCCAATTATGACTACTTTCTCGCTTTCTAAAAAATACAATATAGTTTACTATTTCTGCTTTTTTTTTAAAAAAAATAATTAATTACTAGATTTAAAGTCTGTTTTTACTGTACTGGAAAGCCTTCGGCAGGATCAAACAGCCCTCGACCTATCTTTACTTGAGAGGATGTCTGGAAATCGTCTATTTCCTTTAGGGAATCCACAGCTGAAACGGGTCACTGGGTCAAGCTTTGGACCTGGTCACCGGGTCTAGGCTTCGTACCCAGCCTGATCCCGTGACCCGAATTAGACCCTGTAACCCGTTAGAAGACAAGGCAGAAGTTTTAATTATTTGCTTGCGTTTGAACAGTGTTTCTTCCAGGGGTGATCAGGGCCGGAGATGTTACCCCTAGAGTATGAAAAATATGACGTTAAAATTCTCAGTAAATTATATTTCACAAACCGGGTAAATTGGGTCAAGTTTCGGACCGAGTCACCTATGTTTGAATCAGGTTGGGTCACCAAAAGTGACTCGGTTTCAGTTCTGGAGGAATCTCTTACGCACCCATTCCAAAGTTTTGGAATATGCATTTTTGAGTAGAGCAGGTTTGGAAGCTTTGAAGGTACCATGCCGCCTCATTTCTACTTTTAAGTCCATTTTCCCACGCTTTCTGCAGCCTATAGCGTCAAAACGAAGTATTTGTGTACCCTATTCCCGAAGATCTATACCTTCTTTATGTCAGGAATTTCGTGAGGTGGTTTTGTCGGTTTTATTTTGAATCACCCTGTATACATCCTTCTTATTGTAAGCTCTCTTCGCTTGTATAATGCAATCACAATCAATACGGGTTGATTCACATCGCTCAGGATATTGGGTGTTAAGCCCTATAATACCGACGAATTAGCTTTTAATGTGAACTTAATTTCCCCACAAAAATCCTTTCAACCAAATACAATGTAATGAAATGAATAACTTCTGGTTTGGTCTTAATGCCCTGTTTCTTTCATTTCAGTTCCATTGTTTTTTTTTCTTCTTCTGACTCTTTTATTTCCACATTTCACCCCGAACACGTATTTTTATACCTTGCTGAGCTCATTCAAACTAGCACGTCACTCTCACGAATAATCACGTTCTGTTTTAATTCTGCTTTACTTCTCTATGAGTCAGAGTTGCCATATGCGAGTTTTAAAAGTTTTGATTTCATTTTATTCTTAATTACTTAGAGATCTTTAAAGTTTAGCGAGGCAAATTTTGTACGTGTATTTGATCCATATGCTTGTGTTGGTATTGTTAAAATTTGAACAATATCATATTTCAATATTCAAAGGATTCTCTTCATTATTTTACTAACCAAATGTTCATTACTGGAATAATTATCTACACAGTTGAATCCTCCAGTGTTAAAAGGAACTAACGAAAAAAGACCTTTGCAGTAAAGCGAAAAAAGTTTTCTCTTAAATTGTATTCTATAGAATGAAGTATCCCTTTCCTGGTTCTGAGTCCACTGAAGATATTTTGTCATAATCTTAGGTATGCATAAACTGGACAAAGTATTGTTATTTATGGCGAAATTTCTAATGTAACTTATTTCCTTTTAACACAGTATTCAATAAAAAAAATAAGCAATGTTAATAGAATTGTGCTAATATAAATGTTATATTGAAATCTATATTCAAAAATAAACATTTCATATCACATTACAAATATGTATGAGGATAGTTTTATAATTATAACAAATAATGTTATTTGTGCTTTGTAACAACATACTTGTTTTGCTTGAAACTTTCCATCCACTTTCCTGAACTTGTTTTACTCTTTTTGCCAAGTCAGCATTTCATCATAAAAGTATTTCGAGTCAGGATGTGAAATTCATATGGATAGACTTCTTGTATCTTCTTGGCGCTGATACACAGTAAAAAAATAGCTGTGTTAATTCAACACAATGCGGTGTTCCCAGCGTGACTACCACTTTTGTATGTTATATCAACACAACACACGGTGTTGATTTCGGTACTGGGAGAAAAAAAGAGTTACGGCTGCACCAAGATTTGAACATGGGTTGCTCAGTTAGAAGTCGAGTATCTTACCGACTTCGCTAAATCGTCAGACAGAAAGAACACTAGATTGAAACAATATAGAGGATAAAAATTCTTGCGGAACCTCAAACACAAACAAAGTTACTCTCACGACTTATGGCATGGTTTAATCACTTTTTCATTGGTCAATTAGGGATCACAATCCAGATTTATTCAGAATATGTTCCATTTCTATGAAAGCAAGCGCAGAATTTGACATGTTACGATAAGAAAGCAGTAATGCTGCTGAAGTGTTTGGCTGTCGCCATCTTGCTTGCTTTCATAGAAATAGAATATTCTCAATGAATGGGAATTCTGGTTCTCAATTGACAAATAGGAATTGATTAGAGCATGGGATAAGTCGTGCAAGTAACTTAGTTTGTTTTCGGGGTTTAGCAACATATATTTGATCCCCTACACTGTTTAAATCTATAGTGTAGTCGTTTAATTCAAATGTTGTTCACTAAATATCGTTTGCATCTAGTGCATTTTCTGTCTGACGATTTAGTGAAGTCGGGAAGACGCTCGACTTCTACCTGAGCAACCCATGTTCAAAACTCACTGCAGCCGTAACTTTTTTTTTCACAGTATCGAAATCAGCACCGTATGTTGTGTTGATTTAACACACAAAAGTGGTAGTCACGCTGGGACACCGCATTGTGTTGAATTAACACAGCTATTTTTTGCAGTGTAGGCACTTTACAAGAATTTGCTTTTTCAAGCAGAAAAATAATGAATTTGGGGCAGAATCTCGGAATATAATTAGCAGTATTTATTGTGTTAGTTTAAGCAGTGTACGAGGGTAATTCCAAAAGTTTCCGACCTGACATTAAAAAATCGTGCCAATTTTAATTAGCTATTCGTGACATGTACTACCATCTATGAACAGTATATTGTACCAGTTTCAACTCTTTATCTGTATTGGTTCGTTGCAGCCTGTCGTTTAAATGGGACGTTGAGCGCTCACTTGCTTAAATATGAGTAAAAACGCGGTATTCTTCTAATGCGCAATATTGCTCCAGTCTATGCGGTTGTTGTTGCCAAAAAGTACTGTAACTTCAAGAGGGATTTCTCGTCCTCATTACAGCCCAGATTTAGCGCCTAACGACTTTTACCTGTTCTCTAAACTGAAGAAAAACCTTCGATGAAGAAAGTTTTTGGACGACATTGACGTGAAAGAAGCAGTTTTGAGCCATTTGAGCAGAACAACGGCTAAAGAAAGTGTCATTTTTAAAAATATATATATAAATTCAAGTTCCCAGACTATTGACCAGTCTAAAGAACAAACATAATTAACATTTTCGTACAACATAAGTTAAGTCAACTTCAGAATCAGGCCAACTTCATCCTTGCACTCGTCTGGTTGAATCCTTCAGCTTTACTTAAAGATATTGGAGTGCTCGATTAGTACCTAAAGTCAGAAATAAGAGGAAACCTTTTTTGTTTAGTTTTAATGCAATCCCAAACAAACCAAACTTTCAGTTTTAACACACAGTGTGTGCGTTTACATTTGTTGTGTTATCTGCTTTTAGGTTCCTTAATAGCGAAGCTATCAGAAAAGGGACACATTATTCCCGCTTGGTGTCCAGAAATTAAATCTCAGGAACTACAAGGAGTAGAGAGATGCTTGAGGTGTCGTTCAATAGGACTGAACTAGACTAACTCAGTCAAAGTGCACGTGCCTGGACAAAGATAAGCATGGAGGGTGCCAGAGGGGACTTGACCTCCGACTGCTCGTACTTAAAAATTTATTAACAGTAAAAAATCATTGTTTCTCTAAGGGGAAAGGGGACATAAAATAGCGAGCAAATGTGTGTATATGCAAAGTTAAGTTTCGTAAGGAGCGGGGGGTTTGTTCCCTCGAATACGTACAGCTAAAATCCCTAATAGTTGAAATTAAGTGTTTTTCTAAGGGGAACATGTAAATAAAATAGCGAACAATGGTGTATATAAACAGATGTGACTTTCTAAAGGTGCGGGGGCCAAAGTGGCTTGCCCCCAACTACTTATATGGACATTCCGTAACAGTTGAATATGTGTGTTTCTATAAAGAAAAAATGAAATAAAATAGCTAACCATTAAGATTTCCCAGGAACCCTGTTGTCAGTGTTACCAGGTCATTTGGGTTAACTGTTCTTTTTGTATCTGGTGTTAGACACTAACTTGATTTGTAATGCAATCGAGCTCTCCAGTATTTACAGTACAGCTCATTGGCAGGGACTAAGAAAAAAATCTTGGGTAAAACTTTTTCAGGATGACCTTCAGATGCATAATTCGAACGTTTACCAGTTGCGAATTCTGATCTGTGATCTTCGTTACTAGGTCATGGGGATTGGATACAGATGAAGAACAGTGTTAAGTGCGTAATATTATGAAGTAATGCATAAATTGTGTGTTTTCTTGTCATGTTTGTATGAAACTGTTATATAAGAGTTTTAATTAAGTTGTGTTATCACTTCTCTGTTTGATCTGACTGTGAGAAAAGCCATGGATGAGAAATACAACAGATGTTTTATGACATCATTTCACTTGCACGATAAGCCCCTTTGGTATTCATTGAGTTCGTTTAGAGCGATTTTATAAACGCGTTTATTAAGTAAATGTAAGTACTACCTTCTTTTTTTCAAGAATCAATCTAGATATGTTTTGATTAACAGTTCTTGGAAACATGCACGTCGGCTTTCTATGAGTTTATCACAAATGCTGTTTCTTCTTTGCTTAAGTAATAATACGTCATGGTGTGGTAAACTACAATAATGTGATGTTCCTGAGCTTCCAGCCGTAACAATTAAGTGCTTTGTAATTAGTAACGTTTCAAACACTGTGATCTCTGTGCTTGAAACATTCCTAATTACTAGACCTCTCATGCCATGCTAGATTCCTCATCTTTAAGGTGCATGATATTATAAAAGGCACTCGATTAAAATCTATTTAGTAGTCTTTAAGGCAGTGGTTCTCAACCGGTGTGCCGCGGCAGACTACTGTACCGCGAAACGTCTGAGACTTCGTGATTTTTCTGGTAAAAGTACTTTTAACAATACTTATTTTGAAAAAGAAAAAATATTCATGAGTCTAAACATATTTATTTTACAAGAAAATTATTATTTGGTTACTTCTTACAATTCTTGACTAAATTTCCAGCATTGTTGCCAAGTCGTACATTAGAGTGTCGCGAACAAAAGAAGTTTGAGAAGCATTGGTTTAAGGTCAGCTTAGAGATCATTTCACTTAAAGTAAAGGTCTACTAAAATTATTTATGTTCAATTCCTTTTGCTGTGTCTACACTTTATGATTTTCAATGCTTATAAAGATTTCTAAATCCTGTTTACCTCCTAATGTTCAAGATTTTTTTTTTTTTTGTTTTAGTATCCTGGCTCCAGAAATTACAAAACAAGTTGACGCGATTGGATTTTTAGAAGTATTTTATTCAGGTCACTCGTCTTGAAAGCAGCGCTCAAGACATAAGATAATTGTATCGATAAGATTAAACAGAATAAATTCCAGTGATCATAATTTTCAGGAGAAAAAAAAACGTTATAACACGTCACTGAGGGATTTTACAAAAAAATAAAAATGTGTACATTAGAGATTTGAAGTGCTCTAAAATAGAAATAACCCTCAATAAATAAGTAAACAAATATTCGACTTGTAGATTTATTAAACCGACGATTAAGCGTTTATTTTTTGTGGAATCCTTTTTAATCTAACTGCAAAAACGAAACATATTTCTTCGCCCCAAACAAGCATGTATTCTACTATCTTACCGATTTAATCTTCGATTGGATACAGAAGAACATTGATAATAGAATGTTAGGTATTCTTGACTATGGAAAGGTAGATATACTTACTCTATTTTAGATACATATCTTAATGGGTACTCTGTCGCAAGATAGGAAACTGTGTTTTTGTACAGGAAAACAAAACTGCTGAATCAATTGGAATCGACCAGTCATCTTGCACAGCTGGAACAAATCCTGATACAAGATGGTTCCTATTCTGACCACCATACGAATCGCTGAAACCATGCAATTCGTTTATGGCTTTAGATATGTTGTGATTTCTAACGTCGAGCAACAACTGTGTCACTTCATTAGGGCTTTTCTTAGCTACTCCCTCATTGATTTATTGAACTTTTATTAACGTCCTAAAAGAGCTGGTAAGCCTCTAAAAGCGGGACCTACACTTTTTTGTTAAAGTACGCTCCGAACCACTTCCATTCAATATACCCCGGGTGGAAGTGACTTACTCTGTGTGTGTGCTAAGATTATAAATACGAAAAAGAAAGTATCAAAATTTTCTAAATTAAAATCTCTTCTGAACTGGCGTAGATACATAGCAGTAGCAGTTCCACATCTAATCGAAAACGATTCCCATGACATCAATTCTCGAAGAACACATTACACAAATCTCCTTCAGTATGTCGTATAGTTTGCCAGCTCTCTACCAGTTTTATCATGGCTTTTTACATATCATTTTAAACATAAGACCAACACTTCAAGAGACAACAAATAGAGCACATGATTTGCAATATTCTTTTAAAACCTCAACATTGCAATTTCTAAAGAAATGAGAAAAACAAAGATCAGTTCTGCAAATATTATCCTTTTAAACCTCACTAAAAGATACGATCTTAAAAAAAACAACTAATTATTGAAACGAAATATTCCCCTTCTTTTTCCCATTAGATAGATCTTCGGTAAATTAACAACTTGTCTATCTCACTGTCAGTTTAATTTCACACACAAAAAGAATTTTATCATTTTTAATCTCACCTATTCAATTACATGATTTGTTCAGGTTGCCATCATCGTAATGATTATAGCAGCAGGTCGTATGAAGGAAGATTAGCCTTCTGCATTGTTCACGTTTTCCCTTTCTCCTAATTGTTTTACTGTACGACTTTTCTTCCTTAACTTCAAACGTCTTCTTGTTGGTAAAATATAGAATTTAGCGTCATATATTGTGGCCATTATGAAAACAACAAGTATATAACAACACTAACATTAAGTTGGTCGTTCGCTTTTCTCTTCAGTCATACCCACAGTTTAATCATTGAGGTATACAACTTCTGTCTAACCAATGTCCCAACTAGTTTAATTTCTTCTTTCTTATCTCTATCATTCTTCCTGACTTACGTATTTCCTCCCCAGTATTTCGTTATTGAACATTTTTAAAGAGCATATTTTTTATGTAAATTTCTAAGGACATTCGAACACACAAAGATTACGTGCAGACGCTAAGAAATTCGACTAAATGCGTATAGATTACTATCAGCGGTTGAAGGTGGTGAGGAATATAAAAGTAGCCAATCAGGGAGGTTAAATAATAACCAATGATCGTTCAAGTTC
>JAGDQP010049482.1:0-14486 GCA_022664845.1 Lepisma saccharinum | reverse complement strand
AAGTGAACGTTTCTTGTGTGTATCTTCAAGGCATATATGTCGTTGATTTCCTTAGCGAAATGACAACTCTCTATACTACAAGAATTAGACATTTATTTTGAGCATGTGTGTGTATAGCTTTCACTTGCAATTTGTTTAAGATTTTAAAAAAAGAATTGATTTGTCTACGAACAAAACTCGATGAGAAGGCGATTACTAACAATAAGATATGAAATTAAATCCAGATAACAACTATGTTAACATAATCAGACCGGACTCAGAACATTTCCCACTAGCCATTCCTACCACCAAAAGCTTAGGTTATGACGCAATTAGCAGTCGACTTTATGTTGTGGACAGTACCACGTGACAGACTCCAAATGTAGAGGACATTTTTTTTTTAGTTATGCTGGCATGCGTTGTACAGTGAACGACAAAAGTAAATCGAGGTTGGAGTTATAAGAAATAATACTTTTTTCTCCAGGAGAAATGTATTACTGTATGTTTAATTGGTAGACAACCAACATGATAGTATTAACACGCGGCAAAAACATTACATGCCAGGATATTCCTCCATATGGAGCAAGAAAGTTTAAAAAGTTATGTATCACTTACAGAACCATGAGATAGATAGGCGGAAATTCCATGCAAAGGAAAGGAAAATAATAATATGGACATCATGCAGGAATTGTCATTATGCAGTACAACAAAACTTGTATGATTCAAATACAAACACACACAGAGAGGAGAGAGAGAGAGAGAGAGATAGCGTAAAACATCGAAATAAATGAAATTTTAACGCTTAAGGATACACAGTCTGCGTTTTTCCGACTGCCCTCTCTGTATGCCTTTTGTTTTTCTCCCTTTATGGGATAAATCTAAAGAGCTCTTTGAGTAGCAATCGCGTACATCATAAACAGCGCTTAATTTTTTGAAGAGATTAATTTGAAATCCAGGCAGGGAATCGAATAACAAAGAACCTTTGGAGTGGGAGTCTCACACGCTGACCACTTAGCTACACAGACCATTACAAATGTGTTGTTAAATCAGCCATTAAACTCGATACTGTCAACGAGTTGCACTCGGTTCCATTTGAAGTTTGGATTTTATTTACGGCTTGTAGGCATCCATGACAGCTCCATGGCTCTAGTTCCATTAAAAACATTTGTTCTGTAGATCAAAATCAATCGAACTACTCCACAATGTTTAGCACACACACTGTTGCGCTAACACAAATTTCGGATTAATCCAGTATTAAAAGAATGATTTCGTCGTAAATCTACGAAACGAGTCCTAGTTCTTGAAGGAGCCGGTCGCACCTGTAATCGACGTGAGAATGACATCTCGTAGCATTGTTACGTAACACACGTGCAGTGTAAATACAACTTTGAAATCCATAGGGGTATTCATGGATGTAATAGGAGCAGGAGGTGGAAAGGAATCAGTGAATGGTGTTACTTAATAATTCACTATGTGTAGATGGTATGGGATTTGCTGGCAGGAGGCCAATCGTAAACCAGATAGCTGGATCGTTAGAAATGTCGAATGAAGCCAAGAAGTTAGTTAATTGATGAAATGTTACACGTTTTTATTTTAGTAATTGAAACATATTGATTTGCTCAGATTTTATTTTTGTTTAATCTATATAAAAGCAACACTTTCACATGGAAAGAATCATACTTTTCGTAATGAGATCAAAGACCCGCAGAACATCGATGGTTTTCAATGAGTACTACGTTCTCATCATCAAAATAAACATGTCTTGTTGGTCTGATGGTTATCGTGCTCACCTTTCATCCCTGGGGTCGCGAGATCAATCCCTGATGAATCTAATTTTGTTTTAACAAAAGAAAATTCGCTTCATGAGTTCAAACCCTGAGAAACATATTTAGTTTTTCAAATTACTTTCCAAATAATATTTTTTTTTTCAAATACTATATTTTCTTGTGGGTTTCTTCTATATATATTAAAATTGTATTTGATCTATATGTCCTATAATTAACATTTCGCACTTTGAATTTACAATGAATTCATATTTTATTAATGGCCTTTAGGCATCTAAGTCTCAGCCGGGATAGGGAAGGGGAAAAGATTCGGGAAGGTGTCGCCTGTTTGCCTGGTGTGACTGAGGAAAACACTGGAAAATCTCAGTGAGAATGGCCCGCCGCTGGGATCGAATCGAAGACCTCTCGATTGCTACGCCAACGCTCTACCACTGTGAATTGACAATGAAGAATGAGAAGTAACTTACTATTCCTGACACCCAGTATATTATATTCGTATGTTTACATCTACAGTATGATTCATGTACAAGCGTGAATTGATTTATGTCATTTAAGCATAAGACTCACCCGGGATAGGGTAGTGTTAAAGGATCCTGAAATGATATTTTAAAATTATTTTAAGACCTTTAGGCGTCTGAGGATCAAGCTGGGATAGGGTTGGAAGAGTGTGAGGGAAGGTAGACGGCCAGGGCCTATTTCGTAAGCACAATCATGGAGTTTGCCTGATATGGCTGATGGAAAATCTTGGGAAACCTCAGTTAGAATGGTCGACCGTTGGAATCGATTCCAGGACTTTGCGAATGCTATTCCAACACTCTAGACCTTTTTTGAAACTTTGTTCACACTGAGAGGGTTTTACTTGTTCAATTTGATATACCTTTTTAACATGTATAGACTGATATTCTTAGAATTAAATTAAAATCACACACACATTCATGGCCGAGGCGTGCCACGGCCACTCCGTATTGGAAGGATGTGGCAGGGCCTAAGTTGATGGTATCATCCCGGTGTTTGTTGACCACAAAACATGGAAAAACTCTTTAAGGCTGCCACAGTGTGCGAATTAAGGTATTTTTACAGGGTAGATGCTATGTTGTTGGTAAGAAAGTAACGTGATAAATGGAATATTATGCATTATACGTGTGCCCACATACATACTACCAGGGGAATTTCCCCCTCATGCCCCTTATAATTCGCACACTGGGCTGCCGTAAGTTTAGCGTATCTGACTCTTGTAAATTCGAGTATACTTTACAAACTTAGGGGAGTCGTGGAATTTGCGTTTATTTTTTCACTTACGAAAGCTTTTGTGAAAACCTTCCAAGGATTAGTCCTTGCTCCAGTATCCAGTTTTGTCAAAATGTGTCACGATATGTTAACATTTATTATTAATAATAGTTTTCTTGCGTTTTTAGTGAACATGGGTTAGCGGAGGTTAGGTAAGTTTAGTTTCGCACAAACAGATAGAAATGTATTTTGAAAGAAAGGAACGAACTTGTAAAGATATATAACCGAAACTGACATTAGCTAACCTACCCTAACCCATGGTTGCTAATCCAAGATAATCTTGCGAAAGAGGGAATAAAGAAATTATTAATAACAAATATGAACATATAGAAATGTATTTTAAACGAAAAAAAAACAACATATCTTGCATGAACCGAGACTTTAACTCGGATTTTTTCACTCAAGAAGCCAATGGGTTAACCACTTACCTACGGTCGGAGTTTACAACCAGGAATTTCGAAGTTGTGTTTACACTGTACATGTGTTACGTAACAATGCTACGAAATGTCATTCGCGCGTCGAACACTGGTTCGACAGGCTCCTTCAATAACTAGGACTCGTTTCGTAGATTTACGAAATCATTCTTTTAATACTGGATTAATCAGATATCTATATTGATGAAACAGTTAGTTCTCAATATTGTGGATTAATTCATGCTTGATCTTGATCTACACATCATTTTTTATGGATCCAGGGGCCCTAAACTATAGATGCCTGAAGTCCGTAAATAAAATTTGCACTTCAAATGGAACTGGGTGTAACTCGTTTACAGTATCGAGTTTAATGGCTGATTTAACAACACACATGTTATGATCTGTGTAGCTAAGTGGTCAGCGTCTGAGACTATCATTCGTTTCCCCGATTGGATTTAAAATAAATAAATTTCAACAAGGAATTAAGCGTTGTAAATGATGTACGCGATTGCTACTCAAAGATATTTATCCCATAAAGGGAGAAAAACAAAAGGCAGACAGAAGAAGCAGGAGGAAAGACGCATATTGTGTGTCATTAAGCGTTAAAATTTAATTTATTTCCATGTCTTTCTTTATTTTACCTTCCCTCTTTCTTCCTTTTCCTATTCTTTCATGCTTTTTCTCTCTTTCGTTCTCTCTCACTTTGCGTGTGTGTGCTTGTGTTTGAACAAGACAAATTTTGTTGGACTGCATAATGACGATTCCTGCATGATGTCCATATTACTATTTTCCTTTTCTTTGTATTAATTCCTATCTCTTAGAACTTGACGTGCATAGAATTTCCGCTTATCTATCTCATGGTTCTGTAAGTTTTGCATAACTTCTTAAACTTTCTTGCTTCAAATTGAGGCATATCCTCGCATCCCATGTTTTGCCGCATGTTTGTACTGTCATGTTGGCTGTCTACCTGTTAGGCGTATTGTGAAATAATTCTCCTGGAGAAAAAGGGTATTATTTCCTATAACTCCAACCTCGTTTTACTTTTTGTTGACCACTGTAAAGTCAGCTACATAAAAACATGGAAAAAGTATATTACATTTATTTTCATTATTGGTTAGTTGCCTGTATCATCTATGTCTAATCTGTGCATATAAATGACACCAAATGTTTTTTTGGTAAAAGATAGATCAGAGTGGTTCTTTGCAAAATGTATCTATCTTCAGCCTATATATGCTGATGCAAATACATGTGGATATTGATATGTTCTGACAAATTATAATCTACGGGAACAATCTTATTAATTCTGCAAGAAATATTTTCATTGGTTCATTTAAGACTAAATCAAAGTTAGTGTTTCCTATATATCGGTTTACTTCGTTTTAAATTTCAATGGGCGTACAAAAATATGTTTCGTACTTTAGTATAATAAGTGTCACTTGCTTTGAACCAGTAAAAAAGATAACTTAAAAATTGTATCCTAATACATTCTGAAGAGTTAAAGGCTATATGTACGTATTGTTAAAGTACAAATACTATTTAGTATCTAAATGCTAATATTTACTTACTTATATTCAGATTTAGATAATCGAGATATAACGAAAGGACGGAGAAAGTTACTTAAATTGAGCTTTAATTATTTGTGTCAATGCTCTCAATTCGCAGCTTTAGCGTAAGTCTAAAGACAAAGTTATAAGATTTTACATCCTTTAAAGGCAAATTTTGAAGGGAAAACGATGAACATATCGATCCAAATACGTTCTATTTATTTTGTTTTACGTTGAGGGGTGTGTTGTCTCTACCATAAGTCTAAAGCCGTAATTTTCAACGTGCTGTGCCGCGGAACACCTATTGAAACGATCTGAATTGATAAGTGTGTCACAAAACTTCTGAGACTGATTTTGCTGGCTAAAGTAATTCAAATATTTTTTTCAATATTTATTTTTAAAAAAAGAAACACGATAAGCTTAGCGCGCGCAAAACCGAGTCACTAGACGTTCGTGTCAGGTCATATTATGAACCCGAGTGAAATACGTTGAGAACCACTTGTCTAAAGAATAGTGCTCCTTGGCTAGAATGTTTAATGCAAGAGGGGTATCAGGAACTTAATTCAATATTTGCCTGTGTCATTGAGGAACTACAAGACTTTGCTCTGGAATTAGAAATGTGATTAGAACTCAAAGGTGTTAACAACGGTGCTACCTGTAAGCAAGCAATCAAGGACACTTTATAATTCATGTTGGGTACAATAACTTTGAAGAACTT
Organism: Lepisma saccharinum; assembly: GCA_022664845.1. NCBI lineage: Eukaryota > Metazoa > Arthropoda > Insecta > Zygentoma > Lepismatidae > Lepisma > Lepisma saccharinum. The sequence goes on along the minus strand of JAGDQP010049482.1, from coordinate 8,761 downwards.
ACCTGGTAAGTGTATCTGGACATAATAACAAAATTGTCTATAGAACCAAACCTCACTTCTAAAATGAGTGTCATTCTATGAAAACACATTTTCTTAAAATACCATTACTGAAGCCAACTGAGCAAAGTTTCTTAATCATCATGATCGACTACAAAGAACAAATAATAATAAAGTAATCGTCTGAAACGCATTCAAAAATATATTATTGTCCTTTCTGGTTCTTTATAAAATGATTCTACGTATTGCATAGATGTTATGGATTTCTTAAGCTACTGATGAGCTTTATAATGACTTTGTATAGTGGTCTAAATTTATGTTTGTGTTAATTATATGCGAGTTTTATTTGTATGAAGCATATATATATATATATATTTGCGTGCAACTTTTAAGAGAATTTTTTCCCTATGGGATAAAAAGATATACGATTCTGACTAAAACCAGGGACAGAATATAAAGTTGACTATTCATGTGCAAATTCCTATTCATATCTTGCCTCCAATCCTTGCCCACAATCAATAGACGCTCGAAGTGGTATATATATTTGTGTCCAGATTTTCCTTCACACAAGAGGATTTTGGATCAAGTGAGATCCTCTCTTCTGTCCGGAGGGAACGGATAAAGGCAGACGGTTAGGAGGGACGTACCAAGAGAAGTGTAAAAATGGAATTGGATTATTTATGTCAGGGAAAGTTGGTTCAGTAGGAGAGACGTAAGTATTATGTTCAATAACTGATGCTAATTCCAACAAATCTCTGATTATGTGCTTTCTTGTGCCGGTTGAGAGATAGAGAAAACATTTTTCCACTCTGAGTGAAACGTGTTTTCAACTTCTAGCGTAAGGTATTGCGAACACAAGATAATTTAGGAAAAACATGGAGGTAACACTTGTTATCTACTTTGGAAATAGGCAGAAAAAGCAGTTAATGTTTATAACATTAAAGAACGGTTTTTGCTATATGATGTTTTACAAGCGTACTTTGATATATACTAACATTTATTAAACATTTACTCCTGATCCTGTATTTATGAACAACTCATGGACTCAAAACTTGTTCTTAGCCAGAGTTCGTCAACTTCTGGAAATTTTGATATTGCTGACAGTGTTATCACGACCCTTATCTTCTTTGGTGCAATTTATTTTAAAAAGAAAGTTAAGTTCAGACATTTGTAATCATAAACTTACTTTCCAGAGATGGTAATTTCTACTATAGTCATACAGAAGGCTGATAATAGGAAGCTCAAAAAAGTTCGGAAGTGCATTCAGGAAAAACTACCAATTTTAATTAAGAAATAAAAAGGTTTTCGCCACTAATTAGAAGCTCCGAAAAGTTATAACCCTGAAGAATATACCCTAATAAATACTGAAATGATTTTGTATATGAAAGACGGACTGGAACTTGTTTTTATATTTCGATGTCACTTCCGATATCCCATTGTTTATAATCCCCTTCAATGATGACAGGATAATTGGAAGAATTGCTTAACAACCGTTTGGATCAACTCCTGCGACAGCCAAGTATTGCGAACCACTAGCAATCTACAATCATTTTTTTAAATGCAAAGTTGATCAACTGTGCAGAGCATTATAATAGATGTCTGAGATTAAATATATCACATATCGATTTACATATTATTAAGAACAGTAATCTGTGCTATGCGATTGCTGATGACAAGAAGATATAAATTAACAAGTTCCTTTTAAACAAAATGGCTCTAGTTTACTCTTTTCCATGATTAATTTAATTTGAAATGCTATTTTATTGGATGGACACTGCCACACCTCCTGCAAGTACTGCTCATTATTCTTCGATGAAGTTCAAGGTGTAGGTCGTAGCTCCGGAAATGATGTTAAGCAACACTGGACAGATATACCAAAATATCTTCAACAGCCGGCATGATCCAACGGAAATGTGATTGATTGGGTAGTGTAAAGTGACCCCCTACTTATGAAGCATTACCGCGCTATCCATGCTGTAGAGCGATCGCTGGAAAGTAACACCGGAAAGTGTTCGTTTACGCAGTATTTACCGATTTCCAGAGATGAAACTAAAACTAAGGGACAACAGATGGGGCAATAAATTGAAGATTAAGAATTGGATCTGTAAAAAAATAAAATAGTGGAAGGTTCTGTCACTCTTTTGTATTTTTCCGCTCGTATTAAGGCGTATATTATGTAATTTTAGAATGGTTTCTTTTAACCATTTTCCAACAATTTAAAACAGACAATAGACCTGAATATTGGGTTTGTACTTTGGTAACTCTCATACACTCCAGAACTGATAATTCCTCCTCTAGATTGACATTCAAAGATACATCTCTCTGAACCTGTAGTATAGTCTGTGTGTGTGGACGTCATTAATCCATTTACACCATAAATTACCGCAAACAACCTATGTGATCAATTTAATCGTACTGTTCTGTATTGATTGGATGCTTGGCTTAAAGTTGAAAAAGTCACATAGCAATGATAAATCCAACATTCATTTATTTTGCTTCAATATGTGTCAGTTTCATTGTACATAGAATTTCCAGTCCATTTTACTTGCTTTTTTGTTCTTCTTTCACATGTTAATGCTGATAATGAATATCAATGTAGAAACTAAAGCTACCTATACTCTAGTAAAGTTAACGTTTCTTTGCTTTCACTATTTTATTATTCACCTCAACTTTTAATCATTTTAACTTTCGTAACAATCAATTTATTGTTTCCTTATTTCACTTTTCTTTCCATCAATTAACTTCTAAATGTATATACCAACTCAAATAAGGATTAATCTGTGATCGACGAATTGAAGAAAACTTAACAGTACATACTTCCATAATATTAATTCAATGTATCATTGAATAAAAGTACTTTTGCAGTGTGATCGCACTGAAGAAAAAATATTTAGACATTAAAATAGATAGTTGAATTGTGCTACCTACAATGAGACATTCAAGAATAAATGCTAAGTGTCCCAAAAGTCACGCAACCCACTCTCTCATAGCACGCAACTATTAGACCAAACCACATAATGATATCTTGCTATGGAATATAACCTTGTATATTAGGGCATCTTTAAGAGATTAACGAATGAAACATCTATTATTAATCTGGCACAATGCTGACAAAGTCGGATGTTTATGCAAACTGTGTATATTCTTGAACAAAACAATTTATTAAACCGTTTGCAACATTTTCCGGTGTTGCTTAAAAATATACATGGCTGCTCATCGATCATGAGAATTAAACAACTTGTCTAGAAGCTTAAGGCTTTGTGCATGTATATTAGTGGTAACTTCAGAGAATGTAGGTTTATTTCAATATTTCAATTAATATTGGCAACACTGGTGGTAATATGTGACTCTGGTAAATACATTTACATCTGTCTAGTGCAAAATTATATTTTCAAAGAATTTAAATAAAGTGAGAAACGTCCAGTTAGAACTGACTACACACGGAAACCCTGTGAAATATGGAAAATCAATTCTAACTTTCTCTATTCTAATTTAATGAACAATTGACAGTTGGATCTTGCACTATAATTCAGTTTCTAGGTGAAGTTGTAACTTTTTTCAGAACATTCTTAACTTTGTCCTTTTTCGTAGAAAATTACATATTGAGGTAGACAGAGGCAATACATACACCGTAGTGTCACGCCTGTTAGATGGATGTATTGCATTGAACTAGAAGATTCAGGAGTCTGTGTGACACCTATTCGTAATCATGTGTTTGACTTTCATAATTTCAGTTTGCTACTTTTAACTAAATAGCTCCCCAATTGTCTTCCCAATTCTGGATCAACACTGAAATTTTGAACCCCCACTGGGAATCGAACCCTGGATCCCTCCTACTGAAAGTAAGCTCGTTTGCGACTATGCAGTTTACGAGAGCAATTATAAATACAAGTTTAATGACTATTTTCTGCTTCCGTTTTTACAGGATAATAAAATCATTTCCCATTGAATGTAGTCTCTGACAATGAACGGAAAATTTATGATCTGCTGACTACACAATTTACTTAATGATTATATCTTGGACTTTTATGACATATCATAGTTTCATCCTGACCTGCATCTAAATTTTTAAGTTAATTTAGACGTTTCTATATTTTGTGAACATAATGGTGTTTTATTTCATTGACCATATGCACGTATATTTTACTATATTTTAGTTGGAGGTCATATTTTGGCTACAACATCCTATAAAAATATATTGTTGGTCACTTTTAATTTGTTTTCAACATCTCACCAGACAATGTTCTTAATTGTACAGTAAAATTAGGGTTAGAGATAGAAATAAATAACATATAACCAAAATTTTCAGAATTAGCACAGTTCGGGTCCTAACACACATACTAAAAGTCCCCATATATCCTTCAATGGGTTTTGCCAAAATCGATCAAAATAAAATATTCCCTTTGCAATTTTTTATCTATCTATACCAATAAAGCACAATGTATGTAGGATTGTCTAGTTTTAAAATGCAACTTAGATGCAATTTAGCACACTGCTGTGTAGTACTACCATAATGATAGTTTTAGGACTTTCTAAACGCCTTCGACACCAATCAACATATCTTTACTAAACTTCGCACGAATACACATTGATATCCTGGAAATTATTTGTCGGGGTCCCCACCACTAACAGTCCAGTATTTAGTGTTGCTACCTTACAAAATTTAATTTCTCCAAAGGCTTGGCACGAGTATTCCATAAATTATTGATTTCTTGCACAATTAATTTTTTATGCTATTTATGTAGATGTGCTATGTTCTGAAGAATCAAATATAATTTCCAAAAGATCATGTAAGTGAAGAGAATCCATTTGTGCAGTTTTTTTTATAAATATAAAAATAATTGTATAGGTGGTAATAGCAATGTGGCTTACGCTTGTCCCGATGCTGACTTTAATATACGAACACTTTATGGAAATGGTATATTCAACAGTATGGGAGGATTGAAGTAGCACAATAGTTTCATTATTTGGTTTCAGCTCCATTCAATGATATTAATATATATTCGAAGCCACTGCTGAACTTGCATATATGGCCGATATGAATGCTGTGCTGCAGCAGCTTCTGCATGATTCCTCATTCCGCAGCTTTTGCATGGTTCGTTTAGACAAGTTCAATTCACTATGAAGAGAATGACGAGCTACTGTTCAACAGAACATTATCTAAGATTGTTTATGATTTGGCCTTGATGTCCACCATATAGATATACGAAAACTTACTCACCACTAAAAGCTATGTGAAAGTGCCTTACTTGGGCTGAAGCAAATATCAGCATCATTTACAACAACTTCTTTGCCTCAATTTAAGTTTTCCTACATAAAGACATTTCAGCTAGGATTTGGAGAGATCTTTAGCCAATACTCACTCATCAATAGACTGCTCATAATTCAACAAATTTGAAGGGAAGATGGTTTGGTGCTTGCAGCTCATCCAGAGATTTGATGGACATTTTCTTAAGATTTATATTATGAGCATTTTTTATGGTTTGATATGCACAGTTCCACAGTTCCCAATGTGTTTAGACACCTATCATGGAACTCTTGGTAAAGGAGATTGCTGTTTATTAATGTAGGTGTTGTAGAGCACTTCAATCCCCCCATACTGTGGAATGTACCCTTTTCATCAAGTTTCCGTGTATTAAAGTCACCATTATCAAAGACAAACTTCACAAATTGATTCTCTTTACTTACATGGTATTTGGGAGTTGACGATGTAACTAATTCTTCATAACACTGAACTTCTGCATAACTTACAGGAAAACCTAAAATTGTGCAAGTAATCAATAATTTATGGAATACTCATGTCAAGTCTTCAGGAAAATTAAATTTTGTAAGGTAGTAACACTGATGGCTTGATTGTTAGGAGCGGGGACCATTACAGATATTATCCGGGATATCAATGTATATTCGTGCCAAGTTTAGTAAGGATATGTTGATTAATGTCGAAAGCGTCTAAAAAGTTTTAAAAATTCAATTTTAAAATATAGTTGGCAATACTGTTAATTGGGGTGCCTTGAGGGGGTACAGTGCCACCCAGTCTTATTTTTAGCATATCGAAGAATATGCTTGGAAAGTTTGAGGAAGATGTGATGAAATATAGAATCCATTGGGGAATTTAAGTTTTTAAATAAGTTGGCAACACTGACGAAATGGGGTGATTTATCTCTAGTCTCGGATATATTTTTTTCATTATTGTGGCAGTATTACACAGCTGTGTACTAAATTACAACTTAATGGTTTTAAACATGTAACCATGTGATTCATTATACCTCAATAATTTGAATATTATTTTATTACTTGTATCAGTGCTTTCGACCCATATCGCACTAATATCGTTATATCGGTGTTGTGAAGTATATCTACATATATGTAGTTACGGCTAATAGAAAATGAATTTTAGGGTCGTCATAGGCATAATTTGGTGTTTATCAATTCATACTATCATAAAAGGCAGCAGTTACTACCACTTCATTTTATTATTATTATTATTATTATTTTCAAAATAGAGGCTAAACTCATGAATGGATTTTTTTAGACTTTTAGTATGTTAGCAGACACATCTTATTCTACAATTTCCGTAAGTTTCAGCTTTATGTTATTTATTTCCATGTTAGTTCCAAATTTGGTCTAATTTTACTGGTCTACAAGTAAATAATATTTGTGACTTTAGGGCAGAGGAATATGTTTTCCTCCCTTCATTTCCTTTAGTATTGTTATCAAGTAAATGCAATAGCATACAGTATTGGTATTAAGTAAATACAGGTACCCCAGATTGGCTAACTAGTATGTTAACCGCTTTCACTCTACGTGAACTTTGTTTTACTTGTTTTATATTAGAAGAGAGTCCTGTATTGCAACAACTTACATTTCCTCTTTGTCAATAAAAACATAGAAGAGAATTTTATGAAGGAAATTGACGATTACAGTAGCATGAACAACTCGTGGTTACTGCTACAACTATCAGATGCGGTAATGTGGAAGTTCGTTGAACATCTAATTTCACAACCACAAAGAAATCGATGCTCTACTAATTCGTAATGCCTACACATTTCACCTCAACCATGAGGCTGTGATCCAGTCACCCAATCTTCTTGCTTCTGATCAACTAACAAGCACTTCAACCATGAGAAGAATAAAAAGCTGATATAATCATTCCTTATTTTTTTTATTGTTTCTAAATCCAAAAATTCGTAGTTTATGAATATTCGAAGTTCAATATCTCTGTTGAGGACCAGAAAAAGTCTAATTGTTTTACGTTTATAACCATTATATAAGAAGAGTCTACAGTAGAAATTTAAACTTTGATATTTGTGTTTGAATAGAGTTGCAAAGTTGCAAATTGGAGATGCGCTTTGCGCTTTGGTAAATATGTTATATTACCACATATGCAAAAATAAAAAGTGGTAGGATACTTTTTGAGAAATCAACTATTCCGCTAATGAAATGTCCAGCTCTGACTAACTCGTACACTTCTGTTCGATACTTACAACCTAGGTAAAAAAATGTAAAAAAATAGCCATTTTAGAACTTTCACCTCCCGCCATTTTGATTAGGGCAACGTATGTATGTTAATCTCATCTTTCTCTTTTAAGTACTCATGTCATTCTTTCGCATTTTGACGGTGAATTAAATTCTATTTTAAGGCCTTTAGGTAACTTTGGCTCAGGACGAATGAATTATGCTGGGAGAATTAGTGCAACAAAGAAAAAAAGCTGGATGGAACAGGAGAAAACCCACGCACACGGTGTTTATCCAATACAAAGCACATACGGCACGAGCCGAGATGAAACCAAGGACCTCAGGCACAATACGCTGAGCCACACCGTAACCCACATAGTAGTGACAATGTGATATATTTACCAAAGCGTGAACGATCATTTATCATTTTTATTTTGTAAATCTGTAACTCTATTCATACTTAAGTATCAGAGTTGAAATTTCTACCGTAGTTTATCCTTATATACAGCGTATAAGTGCATAAAATACTAAAAAAATATTTTTATCTGGTCTCCAACAAAGTGGATTTCTTACGTTGAAGCATTATTCAGCCTCATATTGCAAACCTGTAACTTGTAACACCGTTCAAATTCCCTTGTCAGATCTAAAAATTGAATTTTTTACCATATATCATTCTTGTACAAGCACATAAAGTGTAAAATGAAATGTATGTTTTCAATTCTGATTTGCAAACCCAAATATCAAAGTTTAAATTTCTACCGTAAATTTTTCTCATGTAAGTGCATAACATGTAAATCATTAGATTTAATCTGGTCCCCGAACAGAGATATTGAACATCAAATATTCATAAGCTACGATTTTTTATTTTTAGAAAATCATAAAAAAATAAGGAACCATATATCAGCCTTCATATTCTGTATAGTTTCAATATACTTTTATATAATAATGCACACAAACACAAAACCAACTTTCAATTTCAACACTCTTTTGTGCGAAACAGCACCCAGAAAACAGGCATTTTTTTCTCTATTTCCACAATCACATTTGGATACCATTTTTACCAGTTCGATAACCTTTTAGACTTTTCATGTAGAGGATTAAAATTATAAAACAAACTTTAAATTAAGAAATGGTATTTATTTAAATGTCCTTTGATAAACCAGTTCGTAGATATTATATTTTTCCTAGATTTGAAATGAGCCGGAATATAAAAATGGCTGCCATTAATCAATCGGTGAAGATAGAAAAAGAATACCCGTTTCGAACTATTCACATATATGGAAAATAAATATTTATAAACAAATAGTTT
>JAGDQP010049481.1:0-14487 GCA_022664845.1 Lepisma saccharinum | reverse complement strand
CCCCGGGCACTAGAGCTGAGCGCTCCATCATTGAGCCATCGCGGCCCAAATAAAGTTCGAATAAGTGGAAGAATATTAATAATTAATGACAAGGGAGAATCGATCGAGGAAAGAAGCACTGAACACTAAAGTGAGCGAGACCAGGATAATTAAAGGGATAAACTGGTGGTGGTGGGGAGGTCCCTCAAAGCGTTCTGTGAGTGTCCACGAAACAAATTATACAGTATGTTGCAAAAGAACACCGACGAAAACACCTTACGAGATTCCTGACATGAAAATACGAAGAGAGAAAAAAGTATAATAGACCATCGAGGGTATACAAATTCTTCGTTTCGGCGCTATAGGTTGCCGAAACCATGAGAAACAACTCTAGAGCTTACTATTTCAAATACAATTAACAGTAGAACTTAGGCGGCGTGATACCACGAAGACTTCAAACGTGCTCTATCCAAAAATGCAATTTCAAAATTTTGCAACGAATGCGGAAGGAATCCTCAAAGGAAGTAGGGGATTCCCAGGAATTTTGTGAAGTAAAAGTGCGTCGAAATAAGCATGAATGTAACGATGTCCAAGGAGTAACAATAATTCGTTTGCGGCAAGTGGATATCTCCGATTTCTTTTGGGGAATGATTTTTTTTTAAGGCGCGTGGTTGCATTTATCAGTGAAGAAATTGCCATTGACCGGTTAGACGGCAGTGATTATGTTTTATCATATGTACTCATACGGGAATTCGTACTTATTTCGACCCACATTTACTCTGGAGAATGAGAAACCCCAACTTCCTATGAGGAATTCTATTGCACAATTTTGCAATATATGCACTTTTGGATAGATAGGAGCATTTAGGATAAAGCAGGTTGCCTGAATTCTACTGTAAATGGTAGAATTGTGGAGCTTATCAAAACGTACCTTGTCCACAAAAGTGTAAAATTGAGATATTGACATGATTTAGTTCATTTCATTGTTTTATAATATATTAGCAAAGTTTAATGAATCCAGAACGCCTGTAAAATCATTTATCAAAAGAAATGTGTATAGAAACTTTTTTTTTATTATTACAAAAATGGAAAATCTTAGAAATATTACGAAATGTTTTAGTTTACCAAGATATTCATGGGTGCAGATTTTCCCTATCATTAAAAAATAAGAAGTGTATCACAAGTGTTTTTTCTTGATTTCCCAACATTTATGGTTTTTGGACAAGAGACGTTTTGATGATAAGCTCCACAATTATAAGTGTAAATGGTAAGTATAAGTAAAGGGTGTGAAGGTGACACTCAAATATTTAGTGTATAAAACCTTATCTTCGGTGAAAATTACAATAATGACGAAGAATATAGAAAACAAGAGGGGTCACTCGGAGTTTTAAGAAAGGACCACATAGAGTCATCACAAGTTACTGCGCATTTTCTGATTTTAGACTGAAGTTTCAACAGCAGAATGGCAGTCTGTTACAAATAGCTGAAAATTCACGAAAAGGTGTTGACAAATTATTTATTTGCATCTATCACGTTAAAACAATAAGCTTCCCTGGCGTCTTTGTGTGTCAGTCTAATTTCTTGAAACCATGTTCTTCACCCCTACTTATATGCAGGGTGTCACCACCCTGGAATACTCAGGGAATTTTATATATCTGGAAAACTGTAATTTATGAGGGAAACTTATGGAAATTCAAGATGTAGACCTGTCAACAGTTGGTAAAAGCACTACCCTGACTAGACCGAGGTCGTGGGTTCGATTTCCACTGCTGATCGGATTTTTTCAATATGTTAAAATCCTCTATTTTTTTTATTCATTTGTGAAATCCCAATAATGCAAAAGATGCTTGTACTGGTTAGTGCTGGTATTAAAAAAATGACATTGCGTATTATTTACATGTTCCACTATACTAACAACTCAGGATATTTGAAAAAAAAAAAAAAATCATGGAAAACTCTGGGAATTTTACGTCCGAAAATTAGTAGACTCCATGTATGTAGTATCATATGAAAGCTTATGATGTGAGGGGTTCCACATAAATTTGTACGGTCTCGATCAGTTGAAGCTCGAGTAGCAACACGCGCGCACACAAAAAAACACGTGACCTTGATAATTTCAACAATCAACACTAAGAATGAATATTGATTTTAAAAACTGAATTCAGAACGACACATTATATTCTCTTCCTTCATATCATACGATGCTTTATCAATAGAAGAAGTGGTATAGAAATATTAAGGGGCCATACGGCTGCTAGCAATACAGTAAAACCACGATCAACCGTCACTCTCTTGTTATCCGTCATCGTAAAAATGTGCATTTTTGAAAGTTTTCCCTGGCGGTGGTTTGAAAGTGCTATTTACAGTACAAAGAATGTGGATCGAGTGTGGACAGTAGACCGATTCTGTCTGAGCGACATCCGTATACAGTATAGCAGTTCTGTACTACTCTTATTGAAACATATTTTTGTCAATAAAATACGTATGTACACTGTACTGTATTATCAACTTGTACACGGTTTCATTTCCATTTCTCTTCCAAATCATTTGAAATTTCGTTACTGTACACGTTTATAATTAAATTTCTGTTATCCGTCCATTCAATTAACCGTCACAGTCCTGGTCCCAACGGTGACGGTTAATGGAGATTCCACTGTATAAGCAAGTTAGACGAAAAAAGGCGAATGGGAGAAAAAAAATGTAAAGTTTTCATATTTGGCATGAAAACTGGCGATGGGGTAAGGAATGAAGATTCGAAAATTCCCATCCCCTAGTGGGCGCAACTTTCCCTTTCACCCCGCTTTTCGCGAAAAAGTGCATTCTCTGCTAGTTTTTTAAAATTTATTTTTCTCTTGAACCGTTGCTCGGACAAAGGAAATGAAGAAGATTAAAAATATTAATAAGAAAATTCTGCGTAAAACATGCCCTATTGATCATTTAGCTAGTTCCCACCCAACTATCACAAATTGCATTTGAATGTCAGAGTAGCTTGGAGCGCGCAACCAAAAATAGAGCTCGTGCAGCTTTTCATGGCGAATATCTCGAAATCGACTGGTTTCGCGACATAAATGAATCTCACGAAAATTGTAAAGCGAAATATATCCTACAAGTTACGATTTCGTTACAAACTATTATTATTATTATTCGAAAAGTCTTAGACCTTCTAGATTTATTATTATATACAGCTGTGAGCAGTAAAGTAGTACGTGTTAACCAAATTGATGGTAAGATCACCTTGCTAAAACTTTTTTTTTTAACTCTTTTAAAAGATTGAAACAAGGTTCGTTAACCATTCATTTGCTTCCCTTTTACAAAAGGTACCAAAATAACATTTTTTGGTCTTTCCCAAGGACGACTGTTTATGCACGGGCAATTCGAACATTTCCTGACACACACACACTGCGCTGTCTATAATGATACATCTTACAGTCTTAAACAAGTGGATTTTTCAACTATCAGCAGCAGATCATGTATGCAATAATATTGAGAAATTCTCAGATTAAAACAAAAAGTAGCAATTAACATGTCGAACTACAAGATGTGATAGCTAAAAGGGACAAAGATGATTGCATGAAATTCATACTCAGGTTAAAATATCATTCCCCGTTCATATACAACTGAAAATTTGATTTCGTTAAGTAGTTGTGTTGCCGCTTGCAATATCGATTGCTGTAAAGCAATGGAAGCCGGTAAAATCGTTGTATAGACTGATATTAGATGGTACAGTAGAAGTCCGATAGACCGGCATCCAACAGTCCGCAACGCCCGATTGTCCGGCACCATCCCAGGTTTTTTTCCCCTGTAAACGCTTCTGAACGACAGTTGAAAGCGCTTGGCGCGGTTCGGAAGTGTCTACTACGCGTCTGCTACTGTTAGACGCAATCAGGATTGTTCGGACTTTACTCACCTGTCACCACACACAGATTCAGTTCATTGTTTTCACTGTACGGCTTAGCCTATACCAGTAGTAAAAGGTACCGCCCGATAGTCCGGCTGTTAATCCGACACCGGGCTGGTCCCGAACGTGCCGGACGTCTACTGTAGCACTTTTTGAATTCTGAAGTTGAAACGATTGATATGGTAAAGTCAATTTCCTCAGACTATTAATTTCAAAATTGACACTACGCAACTGTTATATAAAGGATTGTCTGTTGTGTGCACTCAGCAAAAATTTGGAGCGATGTTTTACGTTTGAACTCGCGTCGATTAAAGGCTTAGTGAGAAAAAAGAAAGAAATCATCAGAGGTAACCTTTTCTTTTCTTATATATTATACGCATTTGGAAATTTAATAAATTCGTAAATTTGGTAAATTTTGGGCCATTTTAGTATCTAATGAATGACTTCGGCTCGTCTCGAGTCCATTAGCTGTTAAGTCTCTAAAATCCACAAACATCCATGACCCAGCCGGGATTCGAGCAGGTCACGCGACTAGCAGGTCCGTTTAATAATATTAATGACCATTGGTTAGGTTAGGTTAGAAAAGTCAGGTTATTTGCTTCTTTTATTGCACACGCATGTGTTAGAACCTGAGTTAACGGGATTAATACTGCGGCTACCACCTAGTGAAATTATTTTCAATGAAAAGACATAGGTGAATGATACACAACTTATTAAACCAACTCAGCAATAAAGATAGTTTTGTTTTACAAGTGACTTAGAGACTGATTACAAGGGCATTAGTACGATTACTGCTGCACTGCTATCAAAGACTCTAATCAAAACAGTGGACATCGATCTTACGCTCGTTAATGCTCTTGATTCTGAAGATAAAGATATTACATTTTTGAAAGATACTCAAGGAAATATGGAAGACAGAATATGTGGACTCCAGAAGCTCAGGGATACAAGTGACGTTGACGAATTAAAAAAGAAAAAAAAAGTTAGATGTAATCTTTTATATATAACCCGAGTGACACAAAACTGTCATATTTTCTACATGGACTCATTAAGGTCCAAGTTTTCTTTCTCCAAAATATTACAGTTTTGTGTAAACCGAACCAAAAGCTCTTATCTCCTGGGTGGTTTGTAAATGAGTTTAAAATACAACTCTCTCTTTTGAAAAAGTAAACTGACAAAAAATAATAGTTTGTAAAGAAATCGCAGTAAGATATTCTGCTTTAGAATTTTCCTAAGATTCAATTTTACAATTTATATCGCAAAACCAGTCGATTTCGAGATATTTGCCGTGGAGAAACCGCGCGCTCCAAGCTACCTTAATGTTCAAAATTTCAAATGCAATTGGTGAGAGTTGGGTGAGTACTAGCCAAATGATCAACAGGACAGGTTTTACGCAGAATTTTGAGGTAAATATTTTGGTCCTTTGGCCGAAAAATGGTTCAAGAGGAAAATTCGAAACACAAGCGGAGCAGCAGTTTTTCGCGAAAAAGGGGGACTTGCGCTTACCAGCGAGGGAGGGGAGAACTTTTCGAATATTTAATCCTTATCTCATCGAGAGTCTTCATGTCGAATATGACAACTTGATAATTTTTTTCTTCTAAAAATCTTATTTGCGTCTATTATAGGCATTTCTAGTTTATTCTACCAGCATTATTGTACAAAATCATTTGAACACCAACTGGAAGGAATTTTTCAACAATGTTAATATATTTACTTTTCGAAGGTACTAAAATTACAAATTAAATATTAAGTACCTTCATTAATCCCACAGAATTCCTGTTTGCAAATAAGAGGAACAAAAGTACTGTGCCACTCAACAGGTAGAAAGTGAAGTTTACCACTCATGATGATGATACCTCCTCTTAACCGAGAGCTGCGGTCACTTATAATCAAATTACATCTGAAAAAATTAGATGTCTCACCGTTGCAAAGCACCGGGTACTCCCGCCAAGCTGTTCCAGTCTTCTATTAACTATTTCTTGGAGTACATATATAAAACACTATCAAATCTATAGTCTGCAGGTGGCTCCGTAGACTAGTAAATACCGTATTGGACTGGTGTGCCACTGGTCCCTGGTTCAATTCCTGCCCACGTCAACTAATTATGTTCTTATTTACAAAACAACATTATATTTGCGGCGTTCGAACAGTGCTCTCTCTGCTTTTGCTTCATAGCCCAAATTCACTAACAGAGGTTAGACTTTTTCGTATACGCACTTTTAACAATTTCACAAAATTCACGGACATAGGTGAGATTATTTTTCTTTTCTTTATAAGCAATGAAAATATTCCGAAAACAGTATAAACTACCACAAAGTATCCACTCCCTCTTTTGATTTACTCGTTACACTGGTGTTTAGCACCGGAAGTTGTCGGGCGCTTTGCACAGACAAGACGGTCGTTCCAAAATAGTGCTCACTTTCTGTATTGACAGCAGGTAGTCACATTTATGTAGCCCAAAAGGAAGGCCTCTACTTATATAAACATTTATGTCAAACGGAAAGTTGCTTCTTTTCTACAATCGGATATGAAAAGGCACTACAGGATTTTAAAACTGTTGTTGGAAACATTCAATAGAGGCGTTTATTGGAAAATCACAGATGCCAAATTTTTAGTAAGTTTTCAGGAGAGAAAGAAAACCTCCCAAAGTCTATTGTTTTGGCTGAAATGCACTACGATTCTGATATAATACGCAGTGGTACATAAGAAATCAAATTACGTTTAGAATTTATTCGTCAAATGTGTAGAAGACAGTGGAATCTATCAATTAGAGCTTAGAGCTCACAGCTACATTTTTCTACTTTTTGATATCTGTGGTTTTTGCAATAAACGCCTCAATCCTGTTCCATTCTTATCAGTAATGTTAGTAGATGTTTCCTGTAACTTTAACTTTTCAGATGTGTAATTTGTACATTTTACGCTTAAACTGGTAGCTGTATGTAACATGAACTTTCGGAGTGTGTACATCTTTATATATATATATATAAACAAACAAACAACCTGGGACACGTAACAGGTCTGATTTCGAAACAAGAACCATCAGATTGATACAAATCTTTCAATACAAAATGGGAAGTCCGTATCAGTTAAATATATATTAGGTATATATTTATTTGTTATTAATAACATTACATTATCACACACCTGATTCAACAATTCCACTCTGTTCTCTACACGATGTGTATACACTTCACACAAGCGGTTTACAATTAAGTATTTCACTGAAATCACTGAATTGTCCACTTTCGCATACGCAGAAATGCGAAATTTCTCAAAATCTACGCGTAGTAGTTTAGGTTTGCCTTCTTCTTGGCTTGAACTTCAAGAATTGCATCCATGAAGTCTTCGTGAGTAACGGCGGCTGCACCTCTCCTTAATGCGATCATACCCTGTTGAAGGAAAAGTTTAAAAGAATTAATAAAAACACACCAAGCACTTTGATTTTTGAAAGTCTTCAATCGCAATAAAGGTCCACAATAATGAAAAGTCGAAACACTTTATTTGAACGTGGGTTAGTGTCTTCATTTAAAACATATTATTTAGAAGAGTACCTATTCATTACAATATTGTAATTATCTGATGAGTTCATGGGTAGCATTAAAAGCATGTTACCAACAAACTCCAAAGTAAGTGTTAACCCAAAAGCAGTTTAAAATGGCTTTTCTAAATGAACCCTTCATATATTTTGTTCCATAATATTTCATTTCAAGTTTTTTTACGAACAGATGCGTTTGTTTTGGGAATTCCACTATTGAATTTAAGTATTTGCTCGGCATTTTTGTTTCCTCTTAATTTGAATTTCTGTGCCCTAGCGCCAAGCTCGTACCAAATCCGAGGGACGGATGCTTGATGACAATAACACTCTCTTGGGGGACTAGCTGAATTAGTGTCTACATTCTGGATATAATCCGAAATTCGCCTGGTGGAAAAAAAAAAATCCCAATTGCTCAGTCTATGTTTGAAACTGCATCACGTTCCTGCGTTTTCTTTTGCTCCTGAGATTATTGTATGTACAAATTCGGAAATACGGTTAACCGCGGTGTATTTTGCAGACAAAATGAGGACGTGAAATTTGGAAACTGGCATTGCAAACATAAGGAAGCTTCGGATAATTTTAACCATATATATACTGTTAAGTAACTGAGGCGTGCTACGTTATGTGGGCACATAGACAAATATATATATATAAACTAAATATTTCGGAATTTTATTTAAACCTGCCTTTTTCTTGTAATAATTACAGTATAACCATAGAAGTACAAGAACACATCAAATGTATTTTTGTAGCTTTACGTATAAAATACCGCGTAATATCATCATAAATTTAATTTTTGAAAATGAATAAGTAGATTTAACTACAAAGAAATTAATTTTTAGTTTAAATAATTAGTTCGCAAGGCTTTTCCCCGCAAAAAATCAAGTCTTGCATACTTGTTTCACTGAGGAAGAAATATAACAAACTTCCGGCATGTTACATTTTCAGATCTTCACGATTTTATTATTATTATTATTTATTTGTAGCTTTTCTTTTCCTACTCTATGTATTATCAGCTTCAAGAACATTTTCCACATTATCATCCCCCATTTTAAGTAAAAGAAGTCGAACAGACAACGTAAGCTAGGAGGCTATCAAATAGTAAACTACTTACGTGTGGAACCTCCGGATCTTCAGTTTCATATAAAATGTATTACACTTTTTATGGTTTACAAAATGTAATATATTTTCAACGAAACTGAAGATGCAGAGTATTTCACACGCAAATAATTTTCTAAAAGAAACTAAGATCGTACAACTTTTACAACCAAAGAAACAGAGAAGTATGACGGCAGCAACAGAAGAGTCTAGTACGTAGTTGAAAATATTATTTAAAACTTTAGCTGAGATATTCAATTGACACTTCACTACGGAACACAATAAGGCATTATGAACAAAGAAATTCTCAGGAAAAGAAACCTCTTTTGTGTCATTTATACATCGATCAGATAAATTATATTTTTTTAACAAACTTACCGCTTCAACGCATACAGCCTTGCATTGAGCACCATTGAAATCATCTGTAGATCGAGACAATTCCTCAAAATTCACATCTGGATTTATATTCATTTTCCGTGAATGGATCTGCATAATTCTTGCTCTGGCTTCTTCATTAGGGTGAGGAAATTCAATCTTCCTGTCCAATCTACCAGAACGAAGGAGAGCAGGATCCAAAATATCTACCCTGTTTGTTGCTGCTATAACCTGGAAAGAAAATAGAAGTTCTGTACTTTCTATTCAAAGCATAAACATGGCTATAAAAGTCGTACTGATTTTCCGGATGTAACACAAGGAGCAAAGCTGACGCATAATGCGCACAGCGTTAAAGAACTATAGCTAGGAAGCCAAAAGACATGATCAAAATATCAGAATAGAATACACTGACTTCATTCTACACATTCAAGGATAATGACACGTCTGAATGACACGTTATATTCTGTCCCCTGGTGTAACACTAAAAGTTCAATATCAAGCATGATTCATATGTATGAGAATATTTTTTCTCCATATTTCGGAAAATGGCACATTTTCACATTGGCAAATATATTTTCACAGTCAGATAATAATAATAAAAAGTTTGGTAAAGATTGGTCTAACGGAGTGGACCTGTTTTCTGAACAAACTGTAAGCTTTATATATACTCAAATCCTTTCTCATGCCTTGTTTATTTTAAGTGTTATGTTCTTCTTCTTAATGACTTTCCATGTCACAATTTTGGATCACCCTATATACAAAACTTTGAAACACGCTGTATGTGAAGTGTAATGTGTGTTAGTGTTATAGGAATTCCGTATAATACAAAAAGTGTTAAAGATCTAAGAAACTACGGGCAAATTCTAATTTTATTCATAATTTTTACTTAGGCACTCTGTATTTTTATTCCTTCGTATACGAAACAGCACGAAAATCATTTTCTCGACAGTTCCGTTCAGCAGCTCTTCTTCAGAGCGAAGACAGATTTCATACTGTGTGGAGCTATAACCTTTAACTTAGTATGGAAAGTACCTAGAGAGCTATTTTGGCTTTAACATCTGGATCTACTTTCAGGTCTAGCAACGTTTGACCGTGAATATAGTGTATTCGTACGCTCATATATATACGTCGTAGAATGACAACGCAAAACAATGTACAACGCTCTTCCGAAACCCTATTGGCTTTCTGGGAAAAGTCGTCTGAAAACTACCGGAAGTCAGCATCTCTTGTACGACATCAAGGTTGCATGTGCACCTCGATTGGTATGCATCGTCAGTTTTCTCCACTGCAAAGCATTATTCTGTCTCCACCTAAAATTACAGAATTATCGTAAATATGCGAAGAAAGATGTGGCAACGTAATACAAAACTGTGTTGTGATGTGAAGAGTTCGTTGAACAAAGAGAAGAAAAACCTTTAATGTCATTCTAACTGTAGTGGAATCGCCATAGACTGTAGCGCCACCTACCGAAAAAACTGATTCCCAGAATTCAACTGATTGTAACAAACCCATGTGCTTGAAAGGACACTAAGCAAAAACAAGTAAGCAAATGTCTCGTTCATGTGTGTAAAACGGACCCATAAAAATACAAAATAAATGAGATCTCCAACATGAAAGTAAAACAAAGAAATTAGCCAAAATATCATACAATATTCTTTTTCTCATATGTTACATCGTTCTATCCCACCCTACTACCAACTTTCCCGCCTGAAGTTTGTATTATTCTTTGACAACGTTATATCCATGAACACAACTACCAATTTGGTTTCTGTTCGTGAGAAATTCTACATACATGTCCACGATAAACCATCAACAATTTCAAAGGTAGATGTTCAAATACAAGGAGTGATGTGTCTTTGGCTTGCATGCAGGATAGCAACCCTTAAAAGGATTTTAAAATTCCCTGACTTTTCCAGGTAAAAGTCCACTTTTTTTTTCCAGATTGTTCACGTGTTCAATTTTTCGCTCTAAGAGATGAAGAAAGTATTTCAAATAAATATGAAGTACAAAAGAGACATTTACTCAACATTACCGTTAATTTACGGCAACATCTAAGTCTCACAGACAGACGTCTAAGAAATATCTGATTAATTGTATGGGTGGTAACAGCACTATAGCTTACGCCTGTCCCGATACGGGGAAGCCCCTTAACTTTGTCACGTCTAAATATAGCTGTTAATTCACTAAAAGAATAAAAGCATAGAAAAGCTGAAGAGGGTAAATGTCTTCAGAAACATAAAATAATGGTAAAAACTAAAGATGTATAGAGTCTTTAGCATAACAAATTAAAAACATGAAGGCTGTAAATAGGCCTTCACAAAAGTAAAATAATGATACCTAAAATTTAACAGCTCAATAACACAATCATCTCAAATGGACGGAGATAATCCTGTCTCACGAATATACCTAAAAACTCCCGGAACATACCTGGTTCATCCCCTAACAATGACGCCATGTCATTGGGGATGTTATAACGTTGTCTGAGATGATTATATCCTGGACAATCTAAAAGGACGTGACGAATACTTAAAACCACATTGCAATTATTACAATGTAGTGGATCCAATCGTCGTAACAAATATCCGTGTGTCAGGCGACTGTGTCCTATACGTAGACGACATAAAAGTACTTCTTCACGCCTACTATCTCGGCAAGAGGATTTCCATGGAGCAATAGTTACCTTAATTTCTTTCAATTTATTAACAGCTACTTCATCCCATCGTCGTTGCCATTCATTCCGGGTAACCTGCCTATAATATATCATCATGTCCTGAAATGGGACATGCGGAATATCAATGTTAGCTCCTAAAGAGGCCTCACGAGCAGCTAAGTCTGCCAATTCATTACCATTAATACCAACATGACCTGGTATCCAGGAAAAGACCCCACCACCGGCAGAGCAGATGGTGTGTGACTTACATAGAATATCTGCACGAGCGGATGTTTACAATACATATTGTCGAGGCTTTGAACAACACTCTTCGAATCTGTACAAACAAGGATGCGGTTCAAACCACGAACAAGATTAAAATCCAAAGCCTTTAAAAGGGCATATAGCTCAGCAGTAAAAATACTAGCTTTGGGATTAAGACAAAATTGGCGGGCTTCCCCTTCTACAACAAACGCGCATCCAACAGATTCATCTAATTTGGATCCATCGGTAAAAACAGAGATAAAACGTGGGTACTGACTCTGCAAGGCAAGGCAAGGTTGCTGGAATTCAATCATGGAGGTCTCCGATTTCTTGAAACTTGACAAAGAAATATCAATCCGTGGACGGGCAAGTGTCCACGGCGGACGGAGACTAAAACGGACAGGACAGACAGTTGGGCGGTCTGCATTCAGATTCTCCAACAACTCTGATGCTCGGATGCCAAGTGGTCGGGTAGCGTGACCACGGCGTTCATATAGGGCAAGAAATATCTGAATTGTTGGGCATAACTTCAGGATTCAAGCAAGGTATCCGATTTTGTACCCTACACAAACATTCTACAATAAGATTTAAACTTTGTGATAAATTAATTGCATGTAATGGAGACTGTTCAAAACATCTTCCTTGAAGAGGCGTTCCATGATTGAATGAAGAATTTCCAGGAGTTCATAATATAGAAATGGCGTAAGGTTGTCAAAAGTGGCTCGATTACATCCAAAATGAATGGAAGAGTGCTAGCGAAGCTGTATGGAATTCACTCGGAATATACTTCAACACAATGTGACAAATACTTTATGTTAAACACTTGTGTCCAACACGTTCAACGCTATTTCACAACCTGTAACAAAAATAAACTGGGCTCTTCCACCAACTCCGGAGTTTCAATCCACCTTACTAAGCAAAATGTTAAAGGAAAAACATCGCAACATGTGTGAAAAGTGAGTCAGCTGTCCTAGTAGGAATATATTTTAAAATATTACTCAACATAAGAATAGGAAAATAAAACCTACCCGGTACATTTCAAGCCTGAAAGCATTACGGATAGTTTGCAACTGACAGATTTCTATATTCAGAAGAGTACGATCGTTTAGGTGACTGGAAGTCTATAAGAAATTTCATATCTATTCAATTAAATTCGGAATAAATTATAATAGATTTTCTGCACCCAGTGACGGCAGCTCTACGAAAAGAAGTAGCCCATGTTGTGTAACACAATACAATACACATATTATTTCAGCTTTCGTAACATTATATGACAAAAGAAACTTGTTTCAATGCACCCCCGCAAAAATTTCACATTCGTAGAACTGATGTAAGTAATTGGGGAATCAGGTACTGTATTTTCGACAACTGATATATCTGATGGTTTTACTACATATATGCAAGACAACACTGGAAGCTTTGTTCCAACGAACATATCGCTGCACTCCAGCACTATAGCAGGTTAGAGAGTGTGCAATTCCAAGATGAACTACATTCCAGGATTTTGGTGCACACTTACGGAGGCTCCAAAATAAAAAACTTTCCTAATTGATTTGAAGCTTTTTTATCCTCTTCTCTACATATTTTTCAGTTAAGACCATAACTAACTATGATTTATTAGTTCTTTCCGGGTTACTCTTTTTGGTAAAATTTCCAGATTATCTATAAACTTTTCTGACTTCCCGAAGTTGAGTCAATTTCCCTGACTTTTCTAGATTTCCACGTCGATCTCCAGGCCCTGCATCTTATGTTCAGTATTCATGGAATTAGTTGTTGTCATGAGCTCTACGTAATTTCAGGCTCAATAATAATTTTGAAATATTCTCTCTTGTATTCACAACTGATTATTTAGAAATACCAATTTTACTTTGTTCAGATCTTACCTTGATTTCTGTATTTGAGCTGAATCCATCCAACTGATTTAACAGCTCCAACATTGTCCTTTGTACTTCCCTGTCACCGGCTTTTTCTGAGTCAAATCGCTTGGTACCTACAAACAATTAAAGACAGCAAGTTTTAGACGTTAAAATTTGCTCAGAACAAGACAACTTGAAACTTCCAACGCACTACTGAACACTCAACTTCATTTATAGATTTAGAAAAAGCACTTTCACTATATCCAAATATTGTACGTAAAATCCTTATTGTAATTAACGTAATAAATATTTAATTTTGATCTGAAAATGAACGTCCTACGGTATCACTCAAGCAGTGAAAGGTGATAAACTAAACATACGAGGAGATCATACTTCCCATCTTTGTTTCCATAACACCATCGTGTACTGGGGTGCTTCAACAAAACTGTGTTATTTTTGTGCACAAATTTTCGAAGATTCATTATCACGAACAGGTAAAATTACATCTTAGGTACAACAAGGCAAGTAGGAGGGGGGAAAAAAAGTGGAACTACCAGAACCAATTAGAACGACTTATCACACAAAAGTTAATATAGAACCTAGTAAACATTTTCTAGACAGCATGTTTTTCAATATGACCACAATAATCAGTGCACCAACGTTGGACCACTCAAAATAAACTGTGCTGGTTCTAATACTATCACATTTTTTACTTACTTATGAAATTATTTTACCTAATTAATCTGTTCCTGCTTAACTTACTCATGATGACTCAAAACGATCGAAAATTTGAGCGCCGGAATGTGTAATAAGTACTTGTTTTATTTCAGGA
>JAGDQP010049480.1:2403-14487 GCA_022664845.1 Lepisma saccharinum | reverse complement strand
GTACCAGGGGGGTTGGGGGCTCAATTGCGAGCCTCGCAGAGGCAATTTGATGCTCTTTTTTTTTTGTAATAGGAGTTACCGTTTTCCAGATACGGAACCTACCATGGTCCAAAATCGACCTTTTGTATGAAAACTATGCACTTTTTTAAATAGGATATCCATTTTGCGAGTGACTTTGTGTCAATATGGCGGAAGGGAACATACTAAGTCTCTTAATTTTATTAGAAGGGAAACACCTCCGCCATGGACACAAACGAAGCCACTTGCAAAATGGATATCCCTTCTTTTGTGAGTAGCATTCTTGCGTCACTCTTCCCTTTACCCCGAAGGGGTTTTTGTACTGATAGTTTCTTACAAACAATTTGCTCAAATAACTTTATTTACGACTTAAAGCACTTCTTGTGACTGGGAGAGTTTCTGTCTACTTCCATATTTCAATAACATTTGTATTTATTTAGCTTTAAATATGCTTATAATGTCAACTCCATGGAATGAAACTCATCTTCATTATCAAGTTTGAGACATGTTTCTTAATATTTACGTTTAGCTTTCCAGCTACTTTTCAAACATTATGCTTCACAATAGTTTAATTCAAAACACGAATCGTAATTAAATCTAAAGTAAACCTATTAGTATGAGAATTACATTTACTGAAACCCATTTTCTATCAGCTCAATGGATTGACAAAAAAGGTGTTATAAAGTATGAAGCTGGCAACACTGCACGTCCTTTTGGGATGCGCTAGACAGGAAGCAGCCATCTTAGTCTTGTTTGAGTGGATCTACAATAAAGACGCTTCTAGTCGATTTATTGTGGAACAGAAAAGTTAGTATCAGGTGTGTGTGTCAGTTCTCATCATCAACTCCATGGAAGTTATAATCAATGTATTTCGGTTTCCTTTAATCATGATGAGAAGCCAAACATTGAACACTTCATTCATGCTTCATTGTAGAATCAATTCTCACTGTAAGGAACATGGGGAGGGGAAAAAGACAAAAGACGTCAACTCCGTGGAAATAGAATGAATAATTGATCTCTAAGTAACTTCAATATCTACCCACAGTGCTTCCGAGATATCCTAAAAAGTAACATCTTTTACTGTTTAAAATGGTGGCATTCTTTTGTTATGCCCCCCTCCCCCCCAAAAAAACAACTTATTCTGGAGAATAACCCTATACGAAAATGTCCTGCCCTTAGTCTGCAAATATTTTTTCCACTTAAACAAAATAAATTGTATAAAATTATGATTTTTGTGGGTACTCATCTAAATATTGGGATGAACTTATTACATTTTAAATTTGTTTATTTGATAGAAAAAAATAATTCGATTTTTCTTTCTCTTTTTTATTTCAGATTAGAAATAGCCTGGCCTAATAATTGATGCTGCTATGTAATGAGTGTCCTAATCGCAGTTTCCCTGCAAATCCCCGGAAAAAAGAAGTCTCGGGAGGCTGTGAAATGATTTAAGAAGTTACTAACCCATCGTGATGTGACAGGCATTTCTGTTTTTTAAATGCTTCTCAACATAAAACTTAGGAAGAATATTTATGCCTAGATAGCTGTAGAGTTGGAGTATATTTGGATCTTACAGTATGATTACCTGATAAAGAGAAATGTCTGTCGGCCATGTAATCTTGCTGAAAACGTTCTTCGGAAGATACATTACTTAATTCCTTTTTTTATTTTAGTACGATTCTGCATGCTATTTTTTTTTATCATCGTAAACAATGACACACTGAAAATGAAAAGTGTTCTGTAGAGGTCTTAAAGTTTTTATTAGCGTAAAGTGTGGGTGTGTGTCGTGTTCGAGATGAGAATATCCATGACATCATATTGTAATAAATCTTTAGAATTTAAAGTGTAAAAAAAAATATATAACTTTTTAAGGTAGCAGAAAGTCTACATATAGGGAGCTAATTATTCGAAATGGCGGTTCAGTAGTTCCTTTTACCCAGGGTTGTCAGATTTTCGAAATGAAAAACCGGGACATATTCAAGGAAAGAATAACTGGGGTTGTTCAAGAATTACGTAAGCATCCAGGGTGGCGGAGATGGGAGTTTAAGCTTTATTTTGCTGGGCATCAACTTCTTAGGGATAGGGATTCGTTTGCTTACAATGGGGGGCTGAAGTGACTAAAAATGTGCTTACGTAATACTTGAAGGACCTCTTACGCCATATAGTACTTACTGTAATCCAACCAAACCTATTTTATCTCTCCCGCTCCTAATGTTTATTTGACGCCCCGCAGATAAGATAATGCCTCTTAGCAGCTCATTCGATCGTTAATTTATCTCGTCAATTGGTGACATGTGCAGGTAATTTGGCTCCTCTGTCCATTGCCCTGCTTTCGTGCCCCGCCCGATCATAAGCAGACGGAAAATCAGGCAGCCCTGACCTAATGCGGTACAAAAGTGCGTTACGAACCGAATTACCCACTTTTCCAGTAGAACCGGGAAGTATGGATGTAGTAGAGTCGGGCACGAATGCAGGGTTCTGTTGCATATTCGTAGGAGAAAATGCCCTTTCCACGTTAGCATTATGTCCAAGAACGCTGAAGATGAATTCAGTCACAGAAAACAAAACTGAGACAAAAGGCGTCCCGAAATCAATTTTATTTCATTAAAAACCGAGACGTCTGGCAACCCTACTTTTACCCTTTTATTTTGTTTTATGCGAGCATGCCTTTAACGGCGGTTTTTTTTCCGTTGTTGAAGCGTGTTCCTTCATATAAGAAATGTATGCTAGTCTATGTTCAATCTAATTTGACTGGATCGGAATGTTTCTGAGTGTGTGTAAAGCAGTGTACGATTGTAACTAGCAAGTGGAGAGCTAAAAGGTTAAATTTTAGATAAATTTTTGTTCACTACTTCGTAGAAAAGTAGATGTCTACGTCCACATTAAAAGCTCAAGAAAATCTCACTGAATTTCACAGCAAAATGT
Source organism: Lepisma saccharinum (assembly GCA_022664845.1). NCBI lineage: Eukaryota > Metazoa > Arthropoda > Insecta > Zygentoma > Lepismatidae > Lepisma > Lepisma saccharinum. The sequence goes on along the minus strand of JAGDQP010049480.1, from coordinate 11,547 downwards.
CGGTTGCAAAGACCGTAGTTTCCTGCTGATCTTCCCATTTAACGCATTAAAACAGAACAGCATTTCTCACCTTAAAATACAGGACACGAGGCAACCATTGTTGTAGGTGAGTTTTTTCTATATATATTATATAAAAGCGAACTAGTAATATGTAGAATGGTTAAAATGAAAATTGTAGTTTGTGCTTCTTTAAATAATATTGTTGCAACATACATTTGATGTCAGAAAGATAACAAAATGTACTTTCAAATCGCCTCGAGATTAGATTCATAAGGTTCTTGTAATCTGAAATTCCCCAATGTAACAGCGGTTTAAACAGATTAACGGGTCGTTCAAGTATTACGTCAGCAATGGTTTACTAATTTTTTACCCCCTCCCTCTTTGTAAACAAAATTAAGCGAACGCCCTATCTCTAATGCATGTGTGCTCAGCAAAATAAGCAAATCTTTAAGCTCTTCTCCCCTGGGTGCTGACGTAATTCTTGAACGACCCCTTCATTTATAAACTTACCTCTCAATTAGGATTTTCAACATACAAATATAAAGACCCTGTAGGACATGAAGCTATTGTATGTATTATAAACCTGTAAATAAACTTAGTGATTCGGTTACAAAATGGGTTTATTTGCTTGTGTTTCCCGAAGGGGAAGACAAGACTTACCTAGCCTAGTTTTTATTTTTAAGGTAATTTTAAGACAGGATAATTTTTGTCAAGTTACTTCTGAACATCTGATCAGAATTCAGTAAATTCTACGTTCTTTTAATAAGCCATGTTGGTCACGAGCACCTGACGGTTTTAAAAATGAAGTTAAATAGCCAGCAGTAGACTGTTTAGATCAGACGTCATCGTTGCCATGGTACAACGCATGTCTTTTTAGAGAATCTTTCCCAAATTTACAGCAATATGTCTGTGTGTAACATCTATGAACGAAAGTTAATGCTAGGATTAATAATTCCCATTGAGTTACAAAAAAATATGTGAAATTTTTGGACTAATTTTTTTGCCAACGAAAAACTTTTTTTCTTTTTAGTTAAATATCAGCACAATATTTTCCATAAAAGTGCGTCATGTTATTGTGCATATCTCTACAAGGCAACAAATATATATATAACGCATTTCAATATTTTTGCAGTAAGTTTAAAAACATGCACCAAAACTTCTGTCCATAGCTGTACCTACCATGTTCCTTGTCAAATAAATGAGGTAACACAACGCGTCAAAACGACGATTTATGTGACTGATTGCTGTACTTACGTACGAGGCAACCGATTTAAGTTCCATCAAATGTTGACCCTACCTAGAGAAACGCAATCTGTAGAAAGACGTAATCAGAGATGATCCTCACGAGCAACAATAGTGTGTATCAAACACTACGGCAGAATTTGAATTTTATTTATGGCCTTTAGGCATCTACGGCTCAGGCCGGGATGGGGGAGGGGAAAAGATTCGGGAAGGTGCCATCGCGGCATTTGTCTGGTGTGACTATGGAAAAACTAAGGATGGTCGGCCGCTGGGATCGATCCCATGACCTCCCGAATTTTATGCCAACGCTCACCACAGCTACGGCGGCTCATTAATACTAGGGCAGAGTATGGATACCACGGTGGTAGAATTCAGCGGAACGTGAACCAAAGAAATCGTCCAGTGTGTATCCACCTCGCAGAACATTGTCTTAATGAACGGAACAAATGGTAGTCTGAAGGTGCAATATCAGGGGAATATGGAGAATCCATCCGTTTCCCAATCAAGTCGGATAATGGTATCGAGTGACAGTAGCAACATGTGGATTCGCGTTGTTCTGTAACAGAATGACAACTCTGCTATTGAAAAGTGGTTTTCAGTTTATCACGTACACGTTCCAATTGCATTGATTGATTGGTCTGGCGGAAGCACTTCGGGATGTGCACGGTTACACGAGCTGTCCACCAAACAGCATAAGCTTAATGTTGAGCAAGTTCACTTGACGACAGCGCTGTGGAGTATCGTGAACATTTCTCATCGCAGGTCAGCACACGGATCTTTCCCCTGATGAACAGAGCCGCCGTAGCTCAGTGGTAGAGCGTTAGTGTAGCATTCGGGAAGTCGTGGGTTCGATCCTAGCGACCGACCATCCTGAGTTTTTCCTGTCACAGCAGGCAAGTGCCAGGTGGCACCTTCAACATAGACCCTGGCCGACACCTATCCCGACCTGAGCCTTAGATGCCTAAAAGCCATATATAAAATTAAAAATTGAAGGAACCACATCTCTTTTCCCGCTGTACCAGCGTTGGCACTAGTTTTCATCTGTGGTGACCACTACCAGCAGCTACGAGAGAAAATACGTTACCACCTGTGAGCGGAGCACGTGCACTTGGACCACGTGAAAATGCAACAAACTTAATTGGTTGCCTTATAAAAAGAGGAAGTACTGAAAAAAAGACAGACGAACAATGCTAAAGACAATAGGGAAGAAAACAAAGGGCTAGAACATTGAAATGACGCAATTGAAGGTTAAAGAGGAAAAAGGAAGAAGATGGAGGCAACTTAAATTTCCCTGAAGGACCTTCTGCTTTATTTACAATGTGTGTGTAAAGCCTTTGACGATATCCTGTGTAAGTTACTAAGGAATAGGTCATGGTCTACCCAGCTGCCTTTAGGCAAATAAAGAAAAAGCTTTACAAGATGCCTGCATTAAATTTATTTTATAAATATGTAAAAAAGACAGGACTTTTATGCAGAAAAATACTGTTTAAAATAAATTACATTATTTTACATATGGTACACTTCAATTACACTGATTGTTTACAAACAGAAACATGGAAATCACCCGCAATATATACAGAAGAAAGTTTGTGCAGATTTTTTTTTACCGTTAGTTAATGGTACAGTCTCTTGAAGGGAAGGAGAAAGACAACTTCCCTTGAATTTAATTTTCCTGACGTTTTTCTTAAAGAAATGAACGATCCGTATACCAACTCAATACTATCATTTGCGGATAAATTAGGGTTTCGTAAAATACGTTAGAGAGAGAAAATTGTAAGGCAGAAAACCAGTACCGGGTGAGGTAATTTTTATGTTTATCGTATCCACTACTTTTACAATGCATTAAAAATAATAAAACAGAAGTATACGGAGTGAGTAACTTACAGAAACTTATCTCTGAACTACCCCCTATGTTTCTAATGCATTTTTATCGTTGTGGCTTGTTACAGTAATGTTCCTAGAAATTCAAGCCTAGAGAGTTCAAATTCTCAGAGAAGAAAGTTCAATTTATGTAGATTTTATATTCTGTTCATTGTTGAAATAGCTTTCTTATGGATATTCACAACTAGTCAAACAATTTCAACAATGAAGAAAACAGAAAATAAAAAAAAAACATCAGCGATTGAACTCTTAAAATAGTTACGAAATATCTTCTCTGAAAGTTGAATTCTCCAGGACTGAATTTGTACGACCAGCATTGCAACATGTCACAACGATAAAAACACATTAGAACCATACGGAGATAGTGGTGCCATCTATTTACTGTTAAAGAGATCGTAGCTTTAAACTACCCTGAAATACAAGTGGTTTATAAAATCTGATTCAATTTTATTCCTACGGAATTCAGTACCTGATCATTCTGCATCACGACATTAATTGACTTCATTTTTCTTTTAAATGTAGGTGAAAATCAGCCCGAATTCTTAATTAGTAGTGATATCAAAAGGTTTTTGCATCTCTCATCACATGATCAAAGTTTTACGAAGGCATCAGTCATGTTAGGCATCATGAATCAAAATGACTTTTTAAAAAATATATCTATTTATATCTCAACTCCATTTATGCATCACACACCCACACAAAGGCCAGAGTGTTTGTTACTCAGGAGGCCTTTTATGAGGACCCCAGCCGTGGAAACATTTCGTGAATCTTCTCGACTCTTTCCCTTTCAGTGTGAGGAATAATTTGCGAAGTTTTTCTGGCTGTTTTACTCGGAGATGCTGAATATACACCTGAAGAAAGAAAAGTTCAATTTACCAAGACAAATCCATCAGTAAATTTAAAATAAATTACAGTAGAATTTATGCTTTTAATTGATTACTTATTCCGATACCACAAACGCCATTTGCACTTTTTCTATATGTACTTTTCATAATAATAATATCACTGGATATGTGGACGATAGCATTAACTTTAAACAAATAAATGATGAAATAATACTAAATTGACTTTGAAACCTATACACAGTGTGTTCGAAAAGTAACAATACACCTCTATAAACACGATTATATGTTGAGGCATTGCATTTTGTGCGCTGCGAGTAATGTTTTCTGCAATGGTTGGTAATCCTGCGTTGTGTACAGTTTACTTCCGTGAGCCAGCCATGCTGGTGACCTTGAGAAGAGAAGGTGTGTCTATTTCTTTGTTGTTCGTTGTGTGTTCAACGATTGAGACCGTGTCTTTCGGTGTGCGCTCAAAATGGTGTTAAAGTTTAGAACAGAGAACATTTCTCGTTGAATAAGTCTTTCCATGAGCGTGGTGCGTACACAAGGACAGTTTCCAGGTACATCGGTTCCTAATTGAAGCACAAATCGAAAAATTTAGGAAGACAGGATCCGTAAAGGACTATGAGCGAAGTGGTAGACCAGCAGTACTGTAAATGCATCAGGGGACCATTTCCAACAACTACTGTACGTTAACACTGTAGGCTAAGTCGATATTACGTATTGTTTTACTAGTGCAAGACACGTGTATAGTTACTTTTCGAACGCACTGTACAATAAACAAGGAGTTTTGAAAAAAAAAAAAAAACTGGGATTAAATTGATTTGTGAACAAAAGGCAAAAAAAAAAATCGCAATAATTGTTAATTTTAAACTGAAATTTCATTCTCCCTCCAGTTGCAGTATGTACCGAAGATCCTCTGTAATTTTTCGAAAACAAATGAATGACGGTTGTCAGTTAGCACACTTATACAGAGGAAAGCTACGTTCAACATCAACTAAAACAATAGGGACATATATATATATATATATATTTTAAATTGTGTCTCGGAAAGTAGATAAAATTAGGAGAATATGATTCTTTATTCATGTGAATCCTTTGTCGCTAATGCTCCATGCACAAATTAAGGCTCGTGAACTAGCAGCGTACAACAACTGTTCTGGAATGGTAACAAATTGCCCTAACAAATAGGGCTAAAGTTTGAGTACAACATATAAATACTAAAAATTATGCGTTTCTGATTTACCAGAAAAAGATGCAATTCCATCAAAATCCTAGGCCTAGTCACTACATTGATATCTTATGTTGTGCAAAATGGATAACAAAATTTTGGACTTCGTACAAGTTCGATAAGTTGGCTTTACAATCCATAGACCAGATGAACGGTGTCTAATAATAGGAAGTACACAAGTGAGAAAATACCGTATGATCGAAGAGCTACTTGAATTTTCTTCATTGGCTTCTCTAGTCCCTAACCATGGTATCGTAAAAGGTTAAAAGCCACATGTTCATCACATGTATATATATATATATATACCACATTGTACTATCAACAATGTCTGTCCTGTGACGTATACAATATCAATATGGCATCAAATCACTTGGGTACATCTTTATGAAAGACAAAATAAATGCCTCGAGTGCTGGGAAAGCGATCGGGGTGGGAATGGGAACATTGACAGTGGCGAAGACAAATGGAGCTGCTCATTCGGGGTTATCTGCTTTATGACTGTAAGGTGGGCTTGTCCGCAACCGAATACGTCAAGCCTTTGGGGATACTGCTGTGAATGAACGCACCGCCAGGAATTGGTTCCAGAAATTCAGGTCAGGAAACTTGTTCCTGTGTGATGAACCTCGCAGTGGTACCCCACAGGCCGTGGCCCTGAAGGCGGCCATAGAGCAGAACACAGACAAACGTGTGGTGAGCTTGCCGAACGCTTTCAGGTTTCTGATGAAACAAGTCAGACTTCAACTGCGCCGCGTAGGGGAGGCGACAAGTTGAGGAAGTAGGTACCTCACGCACTGTCGGAAGCCAACAAGGACCAACGAGTGACCGCCTGTTTATCGTTGCTTTCTCGGCACCGCAACACACCCATATTCGATCGAGTGCTCACCAGTAACGAAACGTGGGTTCTGTATGAGACTCCCAAGTGTTCCAGATATTGATTGTCACCGCGGAATGCAAGATCATGTTCTGTATCTCGTGGACTAGTCGCCAAGTGGTGCACTACGAACTGCTACCACCGGGCCAAAACATCACTGCGGACCTGCACTCGCAGCAGTTGCAACGTGTGCGACAGGCACTGCAGCAGAATGAGCCAGCATTGGAGAATCTCACGGATGTACTGTTCCTTGCAGACAGTGCCAGGAATACCATATAGCGACTTAGCAGGGAGGCACTGTGTCAATCACAGCGCTCCCCGGACCTTGTACCAACATATTATCGCCTCTTCCATTCCCTGGACAACCACCTTCGGCAATGAGGCAGACACTCACGGCCTTCTTTGCGTCCAAAACCCTCAAGTTTTACCGCCAGTGCACTGCTTAGCTGCAGGAATGTCGGCAAAAGGTGCTGGATGCCGATGAGGATGACTGAGGGTTAACGGTAAGTTGCATTTTCTGTATACCTTTCTGTTTCTATCAAAAACGTCAAGAACTTTTTGGTTACCTTGTAAAAAACATTGCAAACGAGATTATAACATTAGAAGTAATATCTACTTTTATCTTCGTCATCGTAGTACAAACTTGAGGACTATGTCCCAACTTTCACCTGATGAAAACATTATTTCATGAACTGGAACCTCAAACTGTTCAACACTATTATGTCGGGCCGCGACCTCGAAAAGGTTGCCTAGAAGGATCTAAATTTGACCCAAGAAGATACTAAAAATTAAAGCTGTTGCTTCAATGTCAAAATGAAGCCAAGATCAGAAGTTTTCAAAATCAGTGATTTCTCATCATTTCATTCAATAACAAAATCTTCACGAAGTTTAAAGATTTTAAGACTTTTTTAAAATGAAATTTCCTACGGATGTCTTGATGTTCGCAACGAGGTACATAACACTAAAAGAAGAGTGTTAAAACGATGTCCTAATAAAATTCGTATGCCACGTACAAACAAATAAGGCCGAGCTTAGTCGGGGGACAGTGCGCATGTATTACCGCCAGGCTTCAACAACAGGCCTCTTATTTAGATGATCTATGCAGTCTTGAACTCGTCTCACCGAGACCTTTGCAACGGCATCTCAACCACATCTGTAGTCTTACTAGTAGGGGTGTTCGGAATTCCGGAATGTCGAGCATCCGTACGAAATGGTAGAAAAGAACGGTTCACTACCAGCAAAGAGATCGACAGGTTATTTTCACCACAATTAAAACTTGCTGAATAAGGTGTATAAATCACAGCCATATTCGATCCACTACTGGATGACGCCTCTCTCCAAAGGGAGGAGATTGGTCTACTGCTCCCACGCTGACCACACGGGCCGAAGCTCTTACTGTGATCGTCACTATCTTTTATTCATATCAGCTTCCCAATTGCTTCACGATGTTGGGTGAGCACCGTTTCAGACCCACACGCCTTGGGAAAAAAAAATATCCTTGGCAGCGCCAGGAACCGAACCCGGGTCCCCTCAATACGTAGTCAGCAACGCTAACCACTAGACCAGCGGGGTGGTCCGAATAAGGTGTAATACAGTGTAAAGAATTCTTACGATGAACGCCTGAGCCTGAAGTGCCTAAAAGCCTTAAATAAAATTCAAATTCTATTTCAGAATTTCGGAATTCCAAATTATGAATTTGAATTTAATTTGTAAAAGATTTAGGCAAATTTGGCTCAGACCCGATGGATGATGATGGGATGATTGGTGGAATGCAGAAAGTAGTAGGAAACAGGAGAGCACGGAGAAAACCGAAGCACACGGTGTTTGTTCACCACAAAAGCTACATGGCACGACAAGGGATCGAAGCGACGACCTCAAGCGCCAGAGCTGAATCATTGAGCCACCAGCACTCTGGGAATTCCGAGAAAATCCGGAATCCAAGTAATTCCGGAATTGACTCTGGACTTCCGAACACCCCTACTTACTAGTTCCTGAGATGAAAGATACTGGGCAGAAATGGATACCCCATATCTCATCCAAACTGGATGGTCTATACGAGTTTGAACTCGTTTCGCATATACGTCTCCAACGACACCTCAACCATCTTGCAATTGTATAAGACTTCCCAGCACTTGATGCTGAGGCCTAAAACTGATATCGCTACTTGCTCTGGAAAAAACACCGAAGTGCATATTTTATTGGCTGCGCCATGTTTTCATCTTTAAACACACGTGTCGTTCAACGACGACCGGGACTTTTATTTCTAGACCGATGACTCCGGGATTTTGATCAAACTTGAGACATGTAGCCTTTAGACATCAGAGATAGGGTGACCTGCAAAATTTGGGCCGAGGATGGGCACACGGGACAAAAATACGACACTCGACATTTACCTATCAAGTCTATGGGAGCGTGGTTTTACAAGGACACTCACCAAGTGACAGAGCCCGATTTTGATGAAAATTCGTATGTAGGTACAGCACCTAGGTAAACCTTGACAGCCAGAATTATATATGCTATGGTCAACAGGGGAACCGAGAAAGATGGAACGTGGACAGCAAGTAAATCGATAATAAGAGTAAGAAAAACGCCCTCCCGCCCCCCTAGCTTTTTGAATCCCTCATCTTCCTTCTTTTCTGCTTGAACAGACTTTTTCATCAAATCTAGCTCTATGTGAAAAGGGGCCAGCAAAACATTTCGAGTTTGGACCACGGGTAGACATACCAGAACAGCAATGAGTTTGGTCCATTTTAGTCAACACTGATGCAACATTATTATAATCTGCTGATAATCTCGATCACTCACAGTCAAAATGAGATTATACAACGTGTCTTCTTATCCATTTTCACTTTGCAAGACTGCCAAACCACAACGCCAAAAAATCAAGAAATTCCTATGTTTTGAATAATTAAGAATAATATAAAGCGGAAATAATACGTCATAATTTTTTATAGGTAAGATATACATTAGGCATGCAAAAATCAACATGGCAGGCATATTTCATCAATGGTATCAAAACCATGTTGCCCTGTGTATATAATAATAGTAATAATTATTATTATATATATATATGAGAG
>JAGDQP010049479.1:0-14487 GCA_022664845.1 Lepisma saccharinum | reverse complement strand
AACAATAACCCTCTACACATATATTACCTTGTTTTAGTATTCTACAGCTGTGAAGTCAACGTATTATCCACTGGCTGCTGTTAGCGTCTGGGATATAATTCTTCGTCAACTCTAGCGAGGTCGCGTTGGTTAGTAGTACCGCCACTACGTATGTAAGTCGTGGATTGGGGCACACTAATCACTCCAGAGAGCTTACTAGCGAGTAGCATAGTTAGAAGGAAGTTGCTCGTACAGGGAGGATTTGCTACTATGTTGAGGATACATATCTTCTACACTATAATGGTGAAGTCAGTTGCAGGAAGATAGTCTGGACAGAATGTGGACAGTATCGAGTAGCTTCTCTATAAGGTTGTAAGTTTATGAGTGAAGAAAACCATCGCTGTGACCTGCGTAAAATCCTATCTATTAAGGATCTGAATACTAGAAGACGGGGATACATTTTCGTTCGAGGTTTATCTTCTGCTGTACTCAAACCTCTCAACCTTATATCTTCAAAATCCAACGACAGAAGATTGATGGACGTGTGGTTAGCTTTGTTAATTAATGAAGATAAGACATTGTCAGCGAGAACGATAATATAAACTTAGGTCGGATTACGTTCAGCATTATTAGCGTTAGAGAATTTTAGGCGAGTGTTGTACATGAACATAGTACGGGAATTATATATGTTATTTAGTGGATACTCACGGTACTTACTTCATTATATGCAGAGGTAGAGAACTGATAAATACGTGTATTTCACATATAGACTAGTCTTCGTATAATAATTTATGTAAGTTAATCTTTTATGTAAATTAATTACTCAATTAACATTAACACACAGGGAAAAGCCCAACTCTGCGAATTAAGCACGTCATACAGGGAAAAGCCAAACTTAATTAAAGTAAGTGATATATAAAAAAGAAACGTACGTGCATAGAGAATTCATACAGAAAGAAAACCATTATATTCATATATCTTCATTGCGTGTGCAGCTCATACGAAGTGATTAGGAAAACTAAACAGTGCTATAGTGAAGTGGATTTTATATATTTATATATCGTTACGTTTTTGATATAATATAAATATTTGATAGACTTTGGTATTCATATTGGACAATTCAGATCTATCATCTATAGCATTACAGTGTTGTCGATAAATGTATTATTCTCATCTTGTCTTGGAATAAAAACGAATGTCTGGATTCTAGTAGGATCCTTCCAGAAGAAGAGTCTTTATATAAATCTTGTCCTGATAGATAATAGCGAATATCCATTCAGCTCAATCAATCTGCTTTACTCTCGCAGTGCGCGCTCTTTCTACCGAGACACAGTAACCTTTAAGATTGTAACACCACGGTTACATACATCCGAAATCCTCGGCTACAAACATAAGGAATGACTTTAGTGTGAAGAAAGAAAGATGGAATGTAGATTTAAGACGAAACAAGCATGCACAGTATGGCAAAAGACTATACGTATGTACATAGAAATATAGATGCAACTTGTGTACCTTGTAGGCATTCGATATTTAGTTTTGAAAGAAAAGGGCGTCGATAACATGAACAGTATTTGTGTTACCTATGGTATTACATAAATATGAAATACGATGGGTTAGAAATTTTCTCCTTGGGTGAACTCAAGTTGCGTCATAATGATCTAAACGCCAATATTTTCATTTTTCCTTTCCTTAAGGATTAAACCCTGGCAATGGTTTATATTCTATGTAACCTCTATGCTAAAAGTTATTGCGCTAAAGAGTGTGGTATAATTGAGGTGTGAGCATTGTGTGAAGACGTTAGTGACAGTTAACTTATAAGAAATACTTGCAGTAAACACACGAGAAACCATGGAGGGATCACGTTGCGCTAAAGTGATTACGAAAGAATAACTATGTTGGTGTAGGCCCGACTTTATAGATTTTGAATGTTTGGAAGAAATGCTAAAGGACTTTGACACTGAAAACAATATTAGGTGTATCTGGTGTTACTACATGTTTGAGGAAGAAAAAGACGTGTGTACTTGTGGACAATTTGAGAACAACGAATATGTGTTGCACATACTAACAAATCCAGATTCTGTTCACGCGCTTTATGAACTGTTTAATAAGTTTCATTGTTATATCATAATTAACTTTATTCCCGTTCATCAGTGTTTGGCGGAACAGGTAAACATCCATTTGGACAATATGCGTGAAATCCTACAAGCAAAAGTAAAACCTAATGAATGAAACTGTGTAATAATGTTTTATGTGAACTGTGTAATTTTGCGCAGTGGTAGTGTATTGATTAGTACTGTAGAAACAAAATCAAATTTAACACAACCTGTGAGACTAAAAAGAAAATTAGACCTGACAGAAAACTGTAGGTTTTGTAGAAAAAAACTGCTTGAACGTGAAAAGACATCTAAGTGAATTGGAAAATACCTTTTCTAAGTGAACGAAACCTAAGTAATGTATAGTGTGATGATGTTTTTTAAAAAATAAATAGTAAGGTGAAATATTTACGTGCTTTATTTTTATGTGTTTTCAGAGTTATACTGTGCTTTAATTTTGAATATTATTTGTAGCATTTAAGCTCAGGCTGACATATGAATCTTTGTTTGATTCACATTTTATGCTCTGATGGAATGTGTTGGTATTTATTTAAAACACACTTTTTTTTTACTTGCAAATGAGTTGAACTTTGTACAAATATTTTCACATCTTATAACTATTATATTAGGATAGTTATTTGTGGGAATCGAACCGACAATCTTTTTATACTACTCACAATACTGTACACAAATTTGTTGATCTTTTAATTAATACCAGATGCTACAGAGACAAATAAAACAATCACTAAGGAAAGAAATTCGATTCATTTCAAACTACACAGGTATTGCAATCTAAAATGCTAATGAAAACAGAAGACATTGGACACTAAAATTCGTATATCAAATGCAATTATATCCCAGGCGCTAACAGCAGCCAGTGGATAATTCGTTGACTTCACAGCTGTAGAATACTAAAACAAGGTAATATATGTGTAGAGGGTTATTGTTCTTTTTCCTCTTCCTCTGACTGACACCAATTATCTCACTACTATACAACCAGTACAATAACTTGAAGCATATGGCGAACTTCTAAGTATAATATATTCATCGGATTTTAATAAAATTAAGAAGTTATAGGTGTGGTTTATAACAAAAAATTATCTTTTGTTAGTAGACAAAAATTATTAACGTAATTCTTCCTTATAACTACTTTTTAATACTAGTTTTCCACCATGGGTGCTTGTCCCCTCTAGCAACCTTCTGGATAAGTTTAGTTTCTGCAGCTTTAGCATTATTAAAGGAAAAATGAATAAATTTTTATAATCAATCATTGACGGGAAGGTTTACTTCTTGTGACGTCAATCTAGAATCTTTATACTCTTAATATCTTTAGAATAATTATATATAACGTATATACAAATGAGCAAACGCACAGAACATAAAAAGTTTACCGCGTTCACCGTTTCTCATGGGCAAGCGCATCCTGTCACATGTTCAGCAAACATATCTTTAACAAGTAACACTCTCTGAACTTCAATGGGTTTACGTTCCAGTACATTTCTTAGTCCCACTTCAAATATACCAATTGTATAGTCTTTGCAATTATTATGTTTCACTTCATACACATTATATAAAGCCTTAAAATTAATAGGCTCAAATACACTACACCACATTCGATCATTAAGCAGATGTTCATGTTCTATTTCATTCCAGCCAAATCCCATACAGACATGAGCCAATTGATTACCTTCTTGTTGTACTCATCAACCACAAATTAGCGGAAATCAAACATAATTTGCAGTTTCCATGGCTTCAAATATACAACTTTCTTCAATTATGTTTCGTTCACATGCACAAAATGCTATTCTTTCACTTTTCTCTTTCCTATCACGTCCACTATCCATTTCATCATATTCACTTTGTTGTTCTCCTAATTTAGTAGGAATATTTATGTCTTCCTGCACATCATCATAACTTTGCATTTCGTACATGACATCTCCACCTTTAATTGGCGTATCCATTTGCACCGATTCACTTTCCACCTCATTTTGTTTCGGGAACATGTCTATTTCCATGCATATTGTTGAAAACACAGGGGCGTCCGTTCCAGCCTTTGTGTCTGTATTTACAGACAGGGGGTACATACTGGTAACAGTTGGCTTTAATAGGGATGGACTGTCTGGTCTTTCTTCTATATCCATTTCAGCAAATTCACTTTTCACCTCATTTGATTTTGGGGACTTACACATTCTTGAAAAACAGGGAGCCTCCATTCCAAGTTTTGTGTCTGTATTTACACACAGGGGATACACACTGTTCTCTAAGGGTACCACATTTAAAAAATTTTCACAGTTACATCATTTTTCATAAGCAAGGAGGGACTCTGCGACCGCTTTTCAATATCTGATAAAGTTTTGGCAAAATGTCCCACTTCATTAACTACATTTAAAAGGGTGTCACTGGACCTGCTGTCTTCTCCATTATAAATGAACAAAGTTTCCTATCGTCACCAAGACACAACACTGTTAAAATACTTAATTTCATCAATTAAATATACGTAATACTGCACAGCAAAATCCTAGTACAGTCTATTCAATCTTAAACTGCTTGTCTTTTCTTTCAAACTATAGACCACCACCAACAAATCTTATATTAACACTAACTTTAAAACAACACAAATAATCATAATTCGTATACAACAATATTTTCTGTGTCGAAACACACTCGTTTTAAAACACTTCTGCGCAACTCAAATCTCTAAACCTTTTATTTATTTCATCTACGTCATTTCATTTCGCCACACTTCTGGTCTTAAGGATGATATTCGAAACATCATGATTTCTCATTGGTCTGTTATTACCTATAAAGTTTACACATTATTTAACCACTACTTGGAAGTACTTCTCCCGCATTTTCTTCCTTAAAGACACCAAATGGAACAACATGAATCCAGTCCTTCATCCACAAAAGTGCATGCAATTTCTCGAAGTACTCATCATTTCTAATTATTTTATATATGTACACAAAACCTTTGAGAGTGTAATGGTATTATCGGAATGCATCTCTAAAAATATTTCATAAATTTCCTTACAAGTACAGTAAAGTTTCTCGCACAATTTCTCCCTTAGATTCCTTACAAATGTCAATGCAATTGTAATGAGCTGTGTCCATAGGACTATGATTATAGCATTCTATACATGTTAGTGGCAATGCCAATTTCCAATGTTCTGTGCTGCTTATTATACAATCACGACTAACGTTTTAGTAAACATACACAAACTGCCATTATGTACAGTTTCATGAGCACTTAAGATCGAGTCCATTTGTTGACCATCTTTAGAGGATTTGTTGACCAATCACAATATGTTGTCTCATTATCAGTTATATAATTTATGTATCCAATAAAATAACAGCAAAAACAGTTGCTTTATAACACATTTGCACATCCTAAATACCATAAAAGTTCCATAAATAACGTATTTATTTAAGTCATTCGCGTTGACAGCAATATCCATCCTTAGATGGTTTCAAAAAAAATATTTTATCTAGCACAATCAATGGCTACTTTGAAAAACTTTTATTATATTTTCTTAATGTATTAGGCATAACGTACCTAGATATAACATTTCGTCTCTTTAGCTTAAATGGTATACAAAATAGTTTTTAACCGGCCATATTTATTTAAAGATGGCGACTTTTCAAAAAATCTTACAGTTTCGTAATCAACTCGTCAAAATACATCTTTATACCAAATGTCAGGTTTCTATCTTATACGATGTGGAAAATGGCTTTTCGTCCTCCATATTCGTTTAAAGATGCCGACTTTTCCAACAGCATTCTTCTACGTTTGTAATTCCTTTGTACTAATGTATGTTTCTACCAAGTTTCGTGTTTCTAGTTCTAGCTATTTAGGCTGTGTATTCTTTCAAAAAATCATTTCAGCGGCCGTATTGGGTACAAGATAATGACTTTTGTACCATTTTTCTCCTATGTTTGTACTAGTCAACGTTTCTACCAACTTTCACGTTTCTAGTTTTAGCTGATTAGGCTGTGTATTCCATCACAAAATCAATTCACCGACATATTTGATTAACGATGGCGACTTTTGAAAAACATGCTTATGTGTTTGTAATTCTTTTGTACTAGTGAACGTTTCTACTGAGTTCCGTGTTTCAAATTCTACCCGTTTAGGCTGCGTATTTCAACAATTATTTCGGAGGCCATATTTCTTTAAAGATGGCGACTTATAAAACTTTTCTTATATTTTTTCAATCTATTAGTGGGAATACGTCTTCATATAAAATTTCGGTTCTGTAGCTTAAACGTTGTGTAAAATAAATTTTATGTTCACCATATTCGTTATAAAATGAGGACTTTTAAAAAACAATCAAAGGTGAAACTGAAATAAGTGCATTTCCTAGCTTCAAAAACCAGTATATGCTACATTCACGTTCCGTCATGAGGTTTACATTCGAAGTGTCGGTCCAACAGAGGCGACATTCTGACGTCTGCATTATTCCTATAACAACCAACTAAAGTCTTCATATATGTCTTTATTAGGCAGCATTAGTCAAATGTTTCAATACCTGCCCAGGTATATTCTTCTGTAACCACCACCACTATACCACACCAACCTTAGTGTTAAACTTTAAGGAATGCATCTGTCGTAAGGCAACAAAATATACCAGTTAGAGCGGGTTAAACTTTAAGCAATGGTTTTGTCGCAACGTAAACAAATATAACAGTTAAAGTAGGTAAAACTTTAAGGGATGGATCTTCCGCAACGCAAGAAATCTCTGTCCATTCTTTTCTTACAAGACACGTCAGCAAAACAATTAGCTAATTGTTACTCAAAAATACTATAATTACAAAATATATTTATTTATTTGTGTGACATATTCTTTATGATTTCATTTCATAGTACAAAAATCAAAGCATACTATTCTTTATGCTCCCCTCCCTATTCTATTTTTAAAAAAACTTGAAGCACTGAAAGGACATCTTCCTCTCACAATACGGTCTCTTTCCGGTTTATCCTCGCCTTTGTATGATTTCTCTACCGCTCTTTTGTTCACCTGCCGTAACCACTTCTACCCTTGTCCTCCATGTTATAATAAAGCTTTTGAACATTCTTTACCATTGTCATTAAAGATCTTCTTACGTGATTTAACACCACAAAACATCTTATGCCACTACCAGTGATCTTCTTAACATGGTTTGTCCATCCATTTACGGGTTGTTATTCAATTTCTTTACAAATGGTGTTTAACAAAGAAAATCTTCTCTCATACTCAACCATACACATAACCATTTCAAAGCTTTTGTTATGTTCCAATATTTGCTCTTGCAAATGTATCCAGCAATGTCATCCTTTTGTGCTCTATTTCTATAGCCTTCAACTTCTGCCTCCGTCGTCTATTGATCCTGTACAACAGATGCCGTCCATCATTCTCCCCCTTATACAGCTATACAATTCATCTTCTCCCTGCGTTGGCCCTTACTTTCAGATCATTCATCTCACCTGTCCGGTTTATTCAATGTATTGTGCTGCGATTTCCAACAATTTAAACTTATGAATAAAGCACTTCGTCATTGTCAAACTCTTCTTTAGAATTAAACTTTCGCCTCCGTCGTCTATTCATGCTTACAACAGATGCCGTCCATCCATCATTCTTCCCCTTGACAAGCTTATACAAGAATTCAACCTCTGTCTGCATCGGCCCTTACTTTCAAATCATACATCTCACCTGTCACGCTATTGTGCTGCGATTTCAACTTATGAATAAAGCAATCCGTCGTTGTCATCCTCTTCTATAGAATTAAAACTTTTACCTCCGTCGTCTATTCATGCTGTACAACAGATGCCGTCCATCCATCATTCTCCCCCTTGACAACCTCGATTAATATATCCTTATCACTTGGGTTCCCTAGTAGTACAATCATCGGGCCAACAATGGGCCATCGTTGGGCCAACCATGTTAGGTTGGCCCATCGTAGGCCCAACGTTGCCCCATGACCTGTGCTACTTGGGTTAGGTCGCATTTATCCTTCTCCTGACAGGTATTGTCCTACAATCACAAACAGAGGTAAAGGGGAGGGGTCATTTGTTCACAAAATACAGTGGTTTCTCTATAACGCCCCGCGGTTCGACTTTGAACATGTCAAACTGACAGCAGCTGTCAAAAGTAACGAGGGTCTTGTCATACGGTACAAAAGAGGACGACCATCCATCATTCTCCCCCTTGACAGGTATGTCCTCCAAACATGAACACAGGAGGAGGGGGGAGGAATCCTTTGTTCTGAAATACATGGGATTCTCCATTACGTGCCATTTGGTCATGATTTCAACTGACATTCTGTCGATGTTGCCAGCGAATAGCACAATTCACAACATTTACGACTAAGATCTAGATTTGGACGTGTTTTGTTTTTCTTGGATCATTCTCTCAACGACTGGACTGACTTGTTCACGAAGTATTGTACAAGGTATCGTTTATTCCGATATTCCATACCGCTTAAAAGTATCGAGTACTTCGATACAGATACTTTTAGCCGCAGTATCGAGTATTTACTAAGATACCCATTTTTTGTATCGCGATACTGACCATGTTTGAATAGGACTGACGTGATCACCGACATAGATTTTGAATTCGCAAGGCCTTTAGGCAATTTTGGCTCAGGTCGACCGATAGATGTCATCTTTGTCGTCACAAGACAAACGATTGCTGTAGAAAGTTCTACTCTTTATCTGTAACAGTTGAATTGCTGCTGTACTACCACTTGAAAATAATTTGTAAAAGAAGGTGTCAAAAAGTTTCCGAACTTGCTCTGTGAAAAGTGACAAAATGATCCCAGATTTTTGCAACCATTATTCCCTTCAAAGTGCTCTCCTTGGGAGTTGATGTACGGTTCCAGCGAATCTGTCATTATTTAGAATTCCTTTTAAAGTTCTATTTCTACATTCTGTTCAGCTCAATCCTCATCTCTTCTTAGATCTCCTGAATTGTGCCAAATATAAGAGAAGCATTTTGAGCTTAGTCTTTATGCTAGGAAAGATCAAAATGTTACAAATAAGCGCCAATTTAGAAGAATAAAAGGTAGGGTAATGAACATCAGCCATATTGTTTCTATTCAAAAACTACTTTGTCACCTTTGCCAAGTCAGGATAAATGGCACGTATTAAGCGGTAATACGTTTCATGCTAAATGTGTCAGTGAAAATAGTTTGGACCGAATCATAACTGATGTTCAGTGTTTCAAAGAATTCATACGCAAAATTTGTCGACATTTTCGGAGTTACCCTTGTTGACGAGTGTCCCTTATCTCCAAACATTTCTTGGTCACTTCTTCAAGGTCCGTGTTAATCTGCTAATCACAGAGTTGTATTTTGTATAACACAAGGTTATTAAATATCTGCTGAAGCAGTTTCTGTGTTCGTGACGTGTTTTAACCAATGTTGTCCCCGAATTTGAAGCAAGCACGCCGTTCGAATTTCTCAATCCTCTTTAACGGAGAGAAATTCGTCCAAATACGGTTGCAATCAAAGATGTTCAATAAGAAATCAACTTTTAGTTGTGACAATTCCTCTTAGTGGATTGACTGACAAGTCTGTTGGAAAGGAAAGAAGTTGATCACCTAAGGCTATCAATATACATCAGCAATGGCGGCTTTACGGCTCCAACTATTTGGCGCGTCATTGGTACTCCTTTCTGGTGCAGTGCTGTTAGTTCAGAGACTTTCTGATATCGTCTTAAAAATTAGCTTAAAACTTTAATCCAACAAATATAAGTTTTATCTAATGGTAAGTCTACATTAGGTCTTGTTGATCAACATGTTTGTGTGCGCGAGGATTATCTAAAGACCGTGATAATCTTCAATTTTCACTCCACTTATACCAGGTACGTTTATAAATTGTCACGGTCTGTAGATAATCCTCGCGCGCACAAACATGTTGATCAACTAGGCCTAATGTAGACTTACCATTACCATACATTAGACCTTGTTGATTAACATGTTTGTGCGCGCGAGGATTATCTAAAGACCATGACAATTTATGAACGTACCAAGTATAAGTGGAGTGAAAATTGAAGATTATCACGGTCTTTAGATAATCCTCGCGAACACAAACATGTTGATCAACAAGACCTAATGTAGACTTACCATAATTCTAACTTACTTGTAGAAAGAATATTATTTCTTAGTGATCCCAGTGTAGCCAACTGATTGTTTTGATGTGTCCCTAGAAAATGCATTTGCATCATGATTCAATTCAAGTGTATTAGTTCTAAGTTAGTTTTTTTTCGTAAGTTATTTTGGGTTAAACTCTTTATTTTTAATTATTTATTTTGTTTATATATTTGTAGCACTTCAGATCATCGTACTATTACTGTTACCCTGGAAATTCAAAATATCCAAAATGATGATTTTGGAAACTATAATTGTCAGGTTTATAATGGCCATACGAAGGTTAAGTTTGCTACTGTGGAGCTCAAAAGAAAAGGTAATTATAGTAAAATAGTGGATGTGAATTTATTTTTATTATACTTATTATTGTTATTTGAATTTTAAATTTTATCCAATAACAAAAGAAGATACTTTATATCAAATACAATAACACTGATATGCAAATTTAGTATTAGAAATATGCTTATTTACGCAAAGCGGTGAAGAAAAGGTACAATGCGGCTAAAAGTGAATAAATGACTCATGTAGAAAATAGTATTACAAACAACAAAACTCATTGCTGCAAGAATTTGGAAACAATATTAATTTCACAAAACACGATGGCCACTCTGATAAATGATAAGCAGCAAATAGTTAAACCTTTTTCGAGATTGTTATGCTGAAATCTTTAATAAGTCGGACGTTCAATAGTCTTTTATTAGCCGTGATACAATGACAACAACAATTGGTACACCTGAAATTTCAGAAAAAAAGATGCTGCAAATAAGAAATTGATAAAAAAAATAATTACACTTTGGGAACTGATTATGTTCCCAACTACGTTATTAAAGCCTGAGTTGAGTATTTTGTGCCAACATTAGTGGATTTGTACAACCACTCCCTCAGATAAGACATTTATCCAAGTCAGTGGAGACGCCATATTGCCAGGTGTCTCTTTAGTACTAGTCCAAGTAGTCCCGTATCAGTCCGCTCTGTCCATTTTCTCTTCTATCATATGAAAACGCTTTTCTATTGTTTTTGTTTAGTTCGTGTACGTCTGTGTTGGTATTCTATACTGTAAGGCCCATCAGTTACATCTACATGTTTTAACACATTTTATACAACTAGATCCCAATGTGATGTAATACATATTGACCTTACCAAGGCATTTTATAATGTAAATCATATTTTATTGAACAAATTATCAATTATAGGTTTATCGCCAGCATTTGTAAATTGGTTCAAGAATTATTTGATTGGTAGAATCTTTAGTATTGAACTTAATAATTTTATATGATCCGAAAAAAGGTTACCATCGAGAATGTTATACCTCAAGGTTCGCCTTTAGGCCTTCTTTTGTTCATTATCTAAATCAATGACTAATGTGATGTAATTAGTAATTCGAATTTACTTTAACGTATATGGTGACGACGTAAAGAAGTCATTAATCTTATGAACGATCTCCTGCAAACAGGCATTAATTCTATTGATGATTGGCGTATTAGAAACAAGATGCAAATCAGAATACATTAAAAAAAATGTAAGTTTTACGAGAAAAAAAACCGCAATATTATGTAAGGTCATATAAAGTGAGAAATATTGAAATACAGGAAGTTGAAACTATGTGTTCTGCGTTCTTCACATAGCGAATTTATCGGAGTAGTTCTAACGTTGTTGTACATATCTAGCGGTTCGTAATTTTCCTATAACTAAAAGAAAGTCACTGGGTTTGTACATATTGGATAATAAGATAAGATTCCCGAAAGCTTTCTGCTTCTCTTGTACTATATATCTATTTCTTTTTTTAATCAAAATGTTACATAGCAGTTTTTCGAAGCGTAGCGACAACATATTGGTCTATATTTTCTTCCATCGGTGTTTGTTTCGGATTCGTAAAGTATTACCTTTTATTTTGGCATTTATATACGTTTCGAACGTAATGTATTCGATTCTTCTGTAACTGTAGCTTGTTGTCCTTTATTTAAACATAAAATTGCATTTTCTTTCTGAACAGATATTAAATATAAATGGTCAAGAGACAAATAAACAACATGCCCTGCTCCACTTCTATAGCTGTACTTTCATTCATTTGATGCAAATAAACGTTCCTGATAATTCTGAGATCTTTTTACGCCATTACTACCTCGTTCAGTACTACTAACAGATTTCATCAGTTCGTATCAAATGCTTTTTCCAAATCTATAAATACTATTTACCTTTCTCTACACAGTCAGGATAAAGTCTGCTCATGGTAGAAATGTTATGTTGAATTTAATTTTTTATTTATAGTCTTCAGACGTCTCAGACTTAGGCCGAGGTGGGAAAAAGAATATTGGAAGATATTTGTAGGACCTAGTTTGCAGGTACCATCACGGCATTTTCCTGCTGTGACAGCAAAATATCTGGAAAATCTCAGTCAGGATGGGCGACCGCTGGGATCCTTCCCAGGAGCTTGCGATTGCTAAGCCAACAAAGCCGTTCGGTAGATATGTTATCTAGTTTCGTGTTTTTTTCCATGTTGCTGCTTTGGTGACCCTCTGTCGCGTCAGTTTTAACTAAACATATAATTTTATTATTCTATTACTGCTTTAAAAAAAATAGCATTGTTGAATTTTCTCTGGTAACACTGTGTTACCAAACAAGGACTCTGGTAACACTGTCCTAATCAGAATAGTTTGCAGTTGTCCCTCTTATTTGAATCGAAGTAATTTTATTTCAGGTAACTATATTTCTAATTTTTACTAGTGATGTTACGATCAAAGGAATTATAATTGAATACAACTGTGATCGATATCAAATGTATGTTTACTGTAATGAAAAAGTAAAGGTATCATATTTAATATTACAAATTTTCACTTGGAAAAAATATCTAATTTCTAAATAAAATTTTTAGTTCCAGTCCCGTTCGAGTATACGAAGATAGTTATCACCGCAAGCATAACATTATTCGTAGCTATCTTTCTGCTTGTCATTTACAAGTTATTTCGACTGGAAATCCTTCTGTTTCTTAGAGACCATTACGGAAAAATCGATGAAAGTAAGTATGTATATAATATTTTACACATAAAATTCAGTGTTGTATCTTTTTACAATAAAGTTAAGTGTGATAGTATTGTCAGCCTGTTTTTAAATAAGTATAAATACAAGGCCTGAACATAATTATATCGACATAAAATTTAGGTACTCTTTCAGTCTTTTCTATTTCAATGAGCATGGAGAAATTCGTGGTACATGATATTAAAGAGCCATGTGGAACCTAAACGAATAAGATACACAGCCAAGGGCGCCCATCTTGTGATTTCCAGAGAGGGGGAGGATAAAGCGACACTTTTTCCATGATTTACTAAAAGTTATCAACAGGTTAATCACGACAATATTTACTAAATTACGAGCGCAAAAATTTAAAAGAACCATGTCATGAAGTACATTAAACTTACCTTAAAGTATACTGGAAGTTGATTGGAAATGCTTAAAAGAGTATAATAATGTTAATGACTATGATATTATTTATGAAATATTTGTCAAATGTGTACCCTCCAAAAAAAAAAAAACCCTTCTGTCGCAAAGTATCCAAGCTGGTTTACTAAAACCATTATTAGGAAACTTAAGGTTAAAACAATTTATCATATAAAGTCTACATACAAAATTGAAAATTCAAAATCCCACTATCAGGAATTTGTTCGATTGCGCAGGGAAGTCAGGAAATACATAAAAATAGCCTATAAGACCGTGGAAATTTATTAAAAGCAATACAAAATATCTTCCCCCAAATATATTAAAATCTGAAGGTCGGGATTTGTGTAACAATAAAGAAATAGCTAATACATTTTCACAGTATTTCGAATCAGTATTTGTATCCTCTTCTCAACCGTTCAGTAATTTTGAGAGTAATTCTAGGGGTTACGAAGAAATTGGAATACTGTCTGATGACCAAAAACATTTGAATGAAATAGAAAAAGCTATCAAGAATCTAAAATCCAAAACGACAGTTATATCTGATGACATACAATCCTATATAGTCCAAGGATGTATTGATATGTATTTAAATATTCCTTATTGATTACGTTCAACTTGACACTAAAAACATGTATTTTCCCTAACAAATAGAAATCTGCTTTAGTTTGTCCTATACCTAAAACAAAAGACAGGTGATAAATTACCAACCACAGGCCTATAGCAATCTTACCAGGCTTTGCAAAAGTCTTTGAACAGATTGTATATCAATGAATTGTTAATCATGTGAAACCAGTTTTCTCAACTAAACACCATGGCTTTGTTTCACAAAAATCCACGGTAATGAACTTTCCAATTGT
>JAGDQP010049478.1:936-14488 GCA_022664845.1 Lepisma saccharinum | reverse complement strand
TAATCGAATTGTTTTGGGTAATAGTGTAATAAGTACTGTGTGGGAACATTTAAATATTTAAAAAAATATTTTTATAGAGAAATTTTGTGAGGCTGTACCTTTTGTATCAGGGGATATTTAAGATTTAAATAATATTATATTGTCCCGAAGCAAATTAAGAGTTAAAATGAGTACGGGAAGTGGAGGTTGCAAACTACTTTTTAATATCATTTTGGTAATGAAAAGTTAGCCGGGTTTTGTGATATCTGGTTGAGTGGGGATATGCATTCAATGCAATAGTCATATATGTAATATATAGTTTTTAATTATTTATTTTTTGACTAATTAAAGTCAGGGGGATTT
This sequence comes from Lepisma saccharinum, assembly GCA_022664845.1. Lineage (NCBI taxonomy): Eukaryota > Metazoa > Arthropoda > Insecta > Zygentoma > Lepismatidae > Lepisma > Lepisma saccharinum. Next base: position 14,146 of record JAGDQP010049478.1, on the reverse strand, counting down.
CCTCTTAACTAAGTGATTTTTCATAATTTGATAATGACTTATTTTATTGTTGTGGGCTTAGAGGTAGCTCTCAATTGTGATTTTGTTATAATTTGTTTAATAATTTTATAATATTTTATTGGTTTGGTTTGGGTTAATTATTACTACTCTATTGTTATTATTTTTTTAGGTAAGAAATTATGATATTATTAGTATATATTTTAGGTTGAGTAAGAGGAATTCGGCAAACATATTTCTCACCTGTTTATCAAAAACATGGCCTTTTGATAAAACTATAAGGTCTGGTCTGCCCAATGAATTATTGTTTTGAATGGCCATGCAAAGGTAGCATAATCATTAGTCTTTTAATTGTTGGCTTGTATGAATGGCTGGATGAGGAAGTGACTGTCTTTTTTTAATATAATGGAATTTTACCTTTGAGTGAAAAGGCTTAAATGATTAGGGAGGACGACAAGACCGTATAGATCTTTATATATAAGTTTGTGCTGATGAGTTGATATCTATTTTTATGTTTAAATTTATGTATTTGGCTGGGGTGGTCGGAAAATATATACTTTTCCTATATTATTTCATTTATGAGTGTTGTTTATTTGATCAATTTTTTGTGATTATAAGATTAAGTTACCTTAGGGCTAACAGCGTAATCTCTTTTGAGAGTTTTTATCGACAGGGGGGGTTGCGACCTCAATGTTGGATTAAGATTTACTTAGGTGTAGGTGCTTAAGGGAAAGGTCTGTTCGACCTTTAAATTCTTACATGATCTGAGTTCAGATCGGCGTAAGCCAGATCGGTTTCTATCCTTCTAATGATTTAAATATTTTAGTACGAAAGGACCAGATATTTGTAATATTTTATTTATATTAAAATAATAACTATTTTGGCAGATAAGTGCATTAGATTTAGGATCTAAGAATGAGGTAAATTCTTCATATAGTAGTGTATTTTAATTTTTGGTTGGGGCTTTTTTCTTATATTATTTTAATTATTGGGGTTTTAATTGGGGTCGCTTTATTGACTTTGCTTGAGCGCAAAGTGTTGGGTTATATTCAGGTTCGTAGGGGCCCTAATAAGGTGGGATTTTGCGGGGTTCTTCAGCCATTTGCTGATGCTATCAAGCTTTCTTCTAAGGAGCAAAGATTTCCTACTATGTCTAATTATTACCCTTATTATTTGGCTCCTATTTTTAGTTTAATATTATCTTTGCTGGTTTGATTGTGCATTCCTCTTGTTAGATTGGTTGTTACTTTTTCTTTGGGCCTTTTATTATTTTCGTGTTGTACTAGTATATGCGTTTATAGTATTATGGGTGCTGGTTGATCTTCTAATTCCAATTACGCTTTATTAGTTGGGTTGCTGTTGCTCAGATCATTTCTTATGAGGTAAGTCTTGCTTTAATTTTGTTATCTTTTGTCTTTTTGAGAGGTAGTTATAGTCTTTTTTTATTTTGGTCTTTATCAGGGAGACATGTGATTTTTGTTTATTAGTTTTCCGCTGTCATTGGCTTGGCTGGCCTCTTGCCTGGCTGAAACGAATCGGACTCCCTTCGATTTCGCTGAGGGGGAGTCTGAGCTTGTGTCTGGCTTTAATGTTGAATATAGCGGAGGCGGGTTTGCTCTTATTTTTATGTCGGAGTATGCTAGAATCTTTTTTATGTGGGTTTTGTTTACTATTATTTTTTTGGGTTGTGATGTTTTTTCTTATATATTTTTATTAGGGCAGTTTTTATTTCTTTTATTTATATTTGGGTTCGGGGCACTTTACCACGTTTTCGTTATGATAAGTTAATATGTCTTGCTTGAAGGAGATTTCTTCCTTTATCATTAAATTATTTATTATTTTTAGTGGGTTTAGGATTTTATTAATATCTTTTTTAATTTAAATGAATTTTATTTAGAATATAAAATGCTTAGAGTTTCTTTTACTCTGTTTTATGTTTTCAAAACATAAGCTTTGTTCTCGGCCAAAGGATTAATTTTTAGTAAGTAGTTAGTCTCATAGTGTTGAGAGTTGGGGTATAATTAGGAAATAAGTGAAGTAAATTACTATTAATACTTGTCCTATCAAAATGTAGGGGTCTTCAACTGGGCGGGCTCCGATTCAAGTTAGTAGAATAATTACTGAGACTATAATTCAAAAAATAATCTGGTTGAGTGGGTAAAATTGAAGTCCTCGCATTTTTCTTTTGTGGTATCATGGTATAATTATTAAAATTAAAATGGATATAACAAGGGCATTAACCCCCTCCCCCCTAGTTTGTTAGGGATTGATCGTAAAATGGCATAAGCAAATAAGAAGTACCACTCTGGTTGGATATGAACTGGAGTAACTAGTGGGTTCGCTGGAATAAACTTCTCTGAGTCACCTAATATGTAAGGATTTAATTGGGATAAAAAAGTTAATACAAATATTATTGTTAGGAACCGAATAAAATCTTTTAATGAATAGAATGGGTGAAATGGAATTTTATTAATATTTCCATTGATTCCTAGGGGGTTATTAGATCCTGTTTGATGGAGAAATATTAAGTGGACTATTGACAGGGCAATGAGAATAAATGGTAAGATAAAGTGAAATGCGAAAAATCGGGTTAGGGTGGTCTACGGCGAAGCCTCCTCAAATTCACTGTACTAACGTTGTGCCAAGATAAGGAATGGCGGATAGGAAGTTTGTGATTACTGTGGCTCCCCAGAAGGATATTTGCCCTCAAGGGAGTACATATCCTACAAATGCAGTTGCTATTACTTTTAATAGAATAATTACTCCAATTCTTCATGTATGGAGATATAAGTAGGACCCATAGTATATGCCGCGGCCTACGTGTAGGTAAAGGCAGATGAAGAATATTGATGCTCCATTTGCGTGTAGGGTTCGTAGAAGTCAGCCGAAGTTTACGTCTCGACAAATGTGGGTAACTCTATCGAATGCGAGTTCGATTATGGAGGTATAATGTATGGCTAAAAATAGGCCCGTAATAATTTGAATGATTAAGCAAAGTCCTAAAAGTGAAGCAAAATTTCATCAATAGGAAATATTGACTGGGCCAGGTAAGTCAATTAAAGCATTGTTGGCGATTTTGATTAGTGGGTGTTGTTTTCGTATGGGTATTGACATAGGGCTTATTGGGCCGTAGGGGCCCTTGTTGTAAATTTGTTACTTTTACTACTGCTACTAAAGTAATGAATAAGTATGTTGCTAAGGTTAGTGTAATGGTTGCTATGGATTTATTATATAGTTTTATTAGGGGAATTTCCTGTTGTTCAATCGGGGCCTGTAGAATGTCTTGAAGTGAATTGGCGGTTGCAATTAGTAATGGGTCTGTAACTATGATTAAGACAATTATAATGGGGACGGTTAGTAATAAAGTTATTATTTTTGTGTTAAGGCTAAATATTACATTTGAAGCTAGTCTGGTTACATAAGTGAATAGTACTAGTATTCCGCCTAGGAAAATTAAGAAAAGTATGTAGGAGAATCAGGGGGACTCTGAAAAGGTATTGATTGTTAATGATTTATTGCGCTGTTAATGATTGATTGACTCTGAAAAGGTATTGATTGATTGCGCTGTAAATGATGTTCGCAATTGCTACTGAAAGAGATTTATCCCATAAAGGGAGAAACACACAAGATCGAAAGAGTTGACAGGGGAGAAAGACGCTGACTTCCTATCCTTAAGCGTTAAATTTTCATTTATTTCCATGGCTTCCGTTATTTTTCTTTCTCTCTTTCCTTATTTTCACCTATTTTTCGCTCTTTTCCCGTCTTCTTCCATGATTTTTCTCTCTGTTCCTCTCCTTGTTTGTGTGTGTGTGCGTTTGAACAAGACCAGGATGGGATTTCTGTCAAACTCTCTCACGGTTCTCTACATGAAACTGAATGTCTAAAGCTGTCTTCCTCGAAATGGAGGAATATCCTGTCATGTTTTCGCACATAGTTGTACTGTCATTTAGGTTGTCTAACTATTAGGCGTACAGTGAAACAAATCTCCTGGAGGAAAGAACTACTATTTCTTACAATTTCAACCTCAATTATTTTTGTAAGTGACTGTATAAATGCTGCAACAATTGGGAATCGGTGGTATCGTAGGTTGGTGGAATATGTAGATGTAGATTTGTAGTGGGAATTGGGATAGAGGGAATTTGTACTTAAAACGGGAACTTTTGGAAAATAGATAGGTACAATAGAATTTTAATGGTGTTCTAGCGAACAGGCTTAGAATGATATTGTGCATTTCAATGGATTAATTATTAGTAGGGGTTTTAACTGGATACTTTAGATTACTGGTAAGCCGTCATTAACGGCCATTAAAAAGTAGAACAGATATGTGATTGAACAGAGGTTTAAAATGATAGCATGTAGCAAATATTGGGATGTGTAGATTATACTGGGACTAGCAAATACACAATTTGTGGATAATCTGTGAAAGTACGAGGTCAAACAGATTCGAGTGGAATGGCCAGTGGTTCACCAAGAATAGATGGATTGTTTCTCTCCCTGTTTGGGATACTTAGTTTTAAGCCAAACTGAGATTTAAGAAATGATTAGACGATAGATGTTTTTCCAAATCATTAATTAGTCCATCCCTATCGGAGCTTTATGCCACCATATCTTTCATGCATACAAAGTAAATAAAATAGAGATTTACGAAATCGTACACTCTTTCAGGAATCAATCAAACGTCGCATAGAAAATTATTTGTGAAATAGAATTCTGAAGTGACTTGAGATTACTGTAAAAATTGGGTCTATGTCAGAACGCCCAATGGTCAGATCGCCCACGTCTGAAAACGGTCAGAACGCACACCAAATTTTTGAGAACTCCCACCAAAATGGTCAGAACGCCCAAATGCAGAAACTGTCAGAGCGCCCACTGTTCAGAACGTCCATTCGTAATACTAGTCAGAAAGCCGACCAAAATGTTCAGAACGCCCAAAGTATAATCGGTAAGAACGCCCACTTCTGAAAATGGTCAGAACGGCCACCGAAATAGTCAGAAAGCCCACCACTGTGAATGTGTATTAGCCAGAACCCCCACCGATCCGAATATCCAAACATAAAACAATTAAGAGCGTCCAACGCTGAAAACGTAATAACGCCTACTCTTAAAAGACGGTCACAACGCCCACCCTTGAAAACGGTCAGAACGCCCACTTTAAAAACGAGCAGAACGCCCACCAAAATGATCAGGGTCCCCTTAGGTTAGAAAATACAAACCCTACCAAGGTATACAGTTAATACTTTATTCTTTTACAGTTTATTACTTATATTAAATCGATATTGAACAAACATAATGGAAAAAGCTCGGGAAAACGTTCACAAAGTCTACTAGTCAGAACGCCCACTCTTAAACAAGTGAGTCGGAGTCCAGTCGGGAGTTGTGTACATAAGCTACCACCAGGCTACAGTAGAGAGTATACTATTTATATGATAATGTAGCGTTCGCGTGTGTTTCTTTTCCTAAGTATAATTATCTGCAATGTGTTATTATGTTGTTATATTATGTGCATTTATATAATAGCTTGGTATTTTTATATTTAAGTTTGAGTGGAAAGAAAGTATACCGACCTTAACCCCACCATAATAAACAAGGCGTAATAAATGAAAATAACATTACCACAAACACTAATAAACGATTCTAAAAATGTGGCTATCTGAACAATCATGGACTCAGTGGTGAAATTTCATTGAAAAATTGGTAAAATTATTTTGTATGTTTCAAAAAGACCCTATTATTAAATTTCTATTTCTCAATAAGTGTAATATATCGCCTTAGAAAAACGCATCTATAGCGAAATTTATATCATAGTAGAATAGGGAAGTTGAAATCACGTCACATTAAACCGTATGAACGACATAAGATATTCGTTCATTGATAATTTAAAGTTGAATCTGTTTTCAACGTGGAAATGAAAATATGATAAATGTAATTAATTTCATTCTATTAGCTTGTAAGTACAATTTGTATTTAATTAACTTGGAAAGGAACATATGAAGCGTAATTTAAGGAACCATTATCATATTCAGCCGTTTTCTATCCACTGCTGGATATAGGCACCCCTTACCTTTTCTTTCCACATATTTTGGTCTGCTACTATTCTCTTCCATGTAACTCCTGAAAACACTTGATTTCATCTACTCATCTTGAATTTGAACGTCGTCTCGATCGTTTCTTTTCTCTGGGAATCCAATGTTGTACATTCGTCTTCCATCTTCTATCTGTCCGTCTAGCTATGTACCGCACTTCAACTTTTTCGCAGTCTTGATTATATTTTCTACCTTTGTTTGTGCGCGAATCCATTCGTCTTCCTATCCATCCTAGTTATTTCTATCATGCATGTCTCCATAGCTCTTTGTGTGAGTCTTAATCTTTGAGTCGTTTGCGCATTCAATGTGGAAGTTTCAAGCTGTGCATCATCACAGGTAAGACACATTAATTATAAAATTTATTCCTGAGACACATTCGTAGTTTACTTTTGAAAATATAGTGTAGTCTTCCAAAGGAGCTTATTCTTGTCCTTGCGCATATGCGTTGCACAACAACTTCCACGTTGCAAAGTTCCGATTGTGACGTCATTCACATCATGCATGATGTGTATTGTTTTGTATAAATCCCCTGATCACGTATGTCACCCCCGAAGGAATTTATATAAAATCATATTTCTGGTTATTTTCAATAATATTGTATTACTATTGTTATTATGATTAGACAAACATTAACCTACTACAGAAACCAGCATGGTGGGATATTGGTATTAACTTTCACTAGTGTATTTGCAGGTTCCCACACGTGTACCTCAACAGTCACGTTGGCACCTACCAGCTTTACCACATGGTGGAAGTAAGCTGGTTCCATTGTTTTCTTCAATTCTTTCGAGAAACCAAAGTGTATTACCTTCATCATCAGTAATAATATAACGCACTCTCGCAAAGGGGTTGACGTCGTACAGTTGCAAGTGACGCCACCCAAACAGTAACAAACTCTTTACATACTTTGTACAGTGGGCTAGACTCGTTACCGTACCCCGGAGCGTAATTTGTTTTTTTTCCGGTTGGTGGAATCAATGGATATGACGGTAAAGGTATACGTGGTATCTCGCCACAGTTGCATATGCAGATAACCAAACATGCTCATGATGCCTTAACGTGGTATGGTGGGCGTACGTATTGCATTAGTGCACTGTTAGACAAGGTGTAACACAATACCTACCATCTCATGTTGGCTCAGTCCAACGTAGTGCGTGTATCTCCAAGACATCCTGGACGGGGTGTTACACGATTGCAGTACAGCGTCCGTTTTAAACACCGGACACAATACCTGTAATCGTACAACCACCAGTTGCCCAAGGTCAACGTTGTATATCAGTAAGCAGTGCCCTCGCAAATTACACCAGCAAGCACATTGTACATTGTAGTACTTTTGTAGTAGAATAGTTTACCTGTAATAAAAACCTAATACCCTTATACATTTTCTGTAGTGAGTTATTGTCAAGCAAACCCAGTCACCCAGGTTTGTATACTTTTATTGGTAATACGTTTACAGGTAGTATTATCAATACCGTATGTCACATCGTATCTGGTTCGTAATAACAACGCTAAGGTAAACATTCTTAATTCTCAAGGTTTGTGACAATGCCCAATCCCAATTCTTACGAAACCCAATTCGCAGCGACATTGGATATATGTATTACATAGTGCAAAGTAATGGTTAGCCCATCCACGTTACGGTCAGACTCCCACGTACATAAGGGAATGTTAACCAAAAGCCTTGAAAATCAATAATGTACTACCATACACATAAACAACGTAAACCATGGGGATCCGCTGCTGAAGCACTAGCAAGATTGTTAATGAACTGATGAACTACAATTAATAAAGGTGTCGTCCAAATATGGATATGACCCTGTGCATTGAACTTGATATACTAGACGGCAAATGCTTCAGGTTCGTTCTCTTGCGCGGGCACTACAGGGTTCCTCGGTAATCTGTTGTACAACATTTACTTATAGTCTCTTGGGAATACGGGTATGACCCGGCGTAATGGACTTGGTATACTACTCGACACAAAGTTCTGAGGCGTGAGCACTAAAGGGATCCTTGGTCAACTGCTGCGGAACTTTTAATACGAATTATGGTTTCCATACACTTGAAATAATAATATTCATCAACTAGGTCAGAAAAACTACACACATGTTGACCACACTCTATAGACTTGAGGGCATTGGTTTGCAATGACGTATAAATTGCAAGGACATATATAAGTCCACAATATCGATGTTGTAACAATCACAACAAGCACCACACAGTCCGTACACTCCCCATATTAACATGTTCCACTACACCCTGCTAATGGTACAATAATAATGTCCGTCTAAAGTGTCCTGGTCACAGAGCTCACACGTTATCGAAAGACGCATGCATGTCCTTTGCAAGAAACATGTTCACAAGGTCCTCCATTCGAGTCTTCAACACATGCTGAACACCCAACTTAAATACACGCAAACACTCATCACCACTGATCGAATGGGATTCCGAATACACGTTATACAACTTGGATACAGTGTCTGAGTCCTGTAACGTGTCCGTAACCCGATCGGTAAACAGCATGTAAATTTCCTCTGTTGTATCATCTGAATAAAGGTAACCACCACTTAAGCCCATACACACGTGCTCGCGCTGACTAGGTCGCCCCGTATAACAGCCTCCAAACTAAAAAAACTTCGAGACGGACCATTGGTCAATGACGCGAAATATACACGCTTCATCCACCCACCGAGCAGAAAACTTGCAGGCTGCGGAAGACTTGTCTACAGACACGTTCGGACTAACAATGCTCGGGATAGCTTTGTCCATGTTCGATGTGGCCATAGCAACTGATAATTGTACATCAACACCAACACACTTTAACCACAAGTCGATACATGCGCAATCGTACCAGTACAACGCTCAACCCCCTACTCTAGCGGCACCGTCTCTGAACATGTCAAACTGACAGTTGCTGTCAAAAGTGTTGAGATAAACCGATTAGTTCGTTATGTATGAGCGATTATAATTTCCGCCTTAGGAGACATCAATGGGCCAATTAGGGGGTGGGAGATTTCCTGAATTACCAGTTAACATTGAAAACCCCATTTACCCTCCGATATATACTTATACTACTACTGTGCTTCATCTCGAAGATGTATACTTTCCATTATGAGAGCTTCGTCTCGTCTCGTTTTCTATAGCCATTTTCTGTCTCGTGGCAACACTACTGCCATACTAGCATTTTCACGGCATAAATAAGCGAAATCAAAGAAAATCTTCTTCAGGAGGGTTGGCAACGATGCTCTATCTACCTCCGGTTTACAAGAGAAACACAGGAAGAAGAGGTACATGCATTTCTCATAAACAAAACACATTTAAAACCCATAACACTTTGTAAAATCCCCGGATATCATATGCTACTCTAGGAAAGCAACATACCAATATTACGAGCAAAGGGCAGAGTCGCCATAGGTTACAGACCATTAATACTACACAGATTTCATATAATACCAAATCTAAACCAACTAGAGTATCTCATATCAACCGTATATTTAAAAAATCTCAATAACCCTTGCCACAATTTATATACGCCTTCGTCATACAATCCCGTTCCAACTCTTCTAGTTCATCACAAATACCTACCGAACCTATATCATAATGGCCGACATGAATATTAATAGTAAACCTGATCGACAATTAACAGTAAATCAATTAATGAACTATATTCACTCCTAAAGCACAGGTGTTCTTCAACAACTGCCAAAGTATACAAGATCAATCTCAAAAACAACACGAAACATAGTCATCCAGTCTCTGAACTTACTAATACGTTGCCGTAAAGATGTCTTAGATACTATTGGAAGCGATCATGTTCTAATGAAATTAACAATACAGCGACAGCTACTAACAGCACCAAGAACGGTACCACAACAACCATCCGCTACGATCGTGCAAACTGGAATGAGTATAGAAATTATATCAGCAGTAAACTGTAACCAACAAACGAGGACGAACTGTACCAAACATTAGAAGTAATCACTACCACTCTACAATTGGATTCTGAAAAGCACATACCAAAAACAACTGCAGCGCCACATCGTCCGAAACTGGCATCACAATACCTTGCTTTGATTCCATAATCAAGATAACAGTTTAGAGACTACATACGTACCAGGAACCCAGCCTCATTACAACTACACCGACAACTACAAAGAACTGTGCACAACTACTTAAAAGCGTACAAACTACGCCATCGATAAAAACGTATAATCAACTACGAGACACTGATCATCTAACTAATTTCTGTAGAAGATACAAACCTTCTCACTGGCAAGTATTCAAAAACAATCTACCCGCTACTACAAAAAGACCAACCATTACAGAACGACAAGGACAAAGCAAATGCTTCAAACTTCATTTACAAGAGATTTCACACCACTGAAAACCGACATAGCAAGATACCATCCAATACAACGATTTCACCTCAACACACCGGAATTACAGCCCACCGTATCAACGAAAACAGGCAGTTAACCACACCTATCACCAGCAATGGTCTTATACAAACAGTAGAACATAAGAAAAATACCAACCTGGTTTCGTTGCTATAACATATAGGCATAAGAAGGAAGAACAACGTAGCTTGCTGATAATACTCGCAGTCATAAGTACCTTCATATTACGAACAGGATCTATTCCACCAGACTTGAAAACATTAAAAACGCTGATATTTCTCAAACCTACCAAACCACCTGATTCCGTGGCATCACACAGAGCAATACAGTTGACACCAACTCTCACCAACCTACTAGAACGGATACTTGCTCATCGCCTCCATACGCATATTAAGGAGTGGCAGCGACTATTACACCCCAAGGCGTCTTCAGACCAAAAATCAGCATTCAGGATCAGCTGCTCAGACAGACTAATCACATCACAAACCGCTATAACACCAGTAAACTGTCCTGCCTCGTGATATTCGTCCTGGAGAAAGAGTTCGATAAAGTATAGCACAAAGGCCAAATATGGAAACTTCTACAATTTGAATTACCAATAGCATATAACCGGTACCTTTATAATTTTCTGACAAACCGCCTGGCATATATAAACATTGACCAAAACAATTATTTGACGATCTTCCTAAATAATGGTGTTCCACAGCGATTAGTACTTTCGCCGCTACTATATATAATGTTCAGCTCCAATATACCAGAACTACCAACTAATATACAACTATGTCAATACGAAGACGACACGGCCTTCCTAGCAATAGCACAAACCATTAAACAAATAAACAGAACAATGCAAACTGCAATAGACATATTCAGTCAATGGTGACAACCAGTGGCAACTCACAATAAATACAGCAAAAACTCAAGCAATTCTCTTTATACCACCACGACAACACACCAGTGTTTTACGAGATCCGGATAACCTAAGCCTACACATACATCAAATTCAAAATCAGACCTATCCACGAAGTAAAATACATAAATTCACCTACGATTATCACCTTACCTGGAAACCACGTCTGAAATCTCTCACCGAAAAATATATTACCTCCAAAACCTGTTAAAACGCATCACAGGAACTTCGTGGGACATAAATCCAAATGACGTACTAAATACATTCAAAGCTTTTTCCTGCCCAATTTAACATATGTCCAAGTGGCTTGCATTCCAGCGCAAGCAAAATTTTACATGAAACTAAAAATCCTGCATAGAAATGCCTTCGGCATAGAGCACCGCATCAAACTTCCTAGTCCATTTGCTGAACTCTATGATCGAGTCTTCATGCTGAACATATTGTATAATCTCGAGGCATTAAAAATACGATTAACAGACAACCAATACCAAACAAACCATCCACACCTTCTCCAATGTATGCATCACAACCCTACCTACAAAACACCTCACACAGCTTTTGTACCTCGCCCGCTAGGCCTACTACTCAGTCTATCTCTCTTCATTCTCACAGAAAACGACAAAGAAATCCCATACCGCACAGCTTTCATAGACCTGCAAGCACCAAACGATATTGTTGGGTTCGATTTTAATGGCTCGAAACCCATTACCAAGTTCATATATTAATTTCCCCAAACCCAGTTTTGTTTATTGAGAAATCCATGTCGTCATTTGTTACTAAGTAGTGTAAGACTCAGTATAGTTAGTAACTAGAACTAGGGCGAAATGGCGTTCAGTAACTATTTCGAAATCATTTTGAAATAATCTGTCACTGAGGTGCACTTGAGTTTTGAAACAACACTTGGGGCAATTTGCCTCTTATACTTAAATGGTATTCGAATTCATACTGTAGTAAGATGTTTATACACAGGGTGTACTAAGCGTCATTGGAGTCCTGTTAAAAGTGATTTTTCGTTGCACGTTCTGCGACGGTGAATGCTGGGTGTTACTTTCACAGTGATAGGGGGGAATTTTGATGAACAAGGGAATTGGGCTGGAAGCTGTTGTCAATGCTGATACTGATGTAGTAGTAATAAACTGCACTAGTCGTACTATTGCGTTGCTGCTTGAAGTCACTGCTGAATGGAGTTGTTGTTAAGAGACCATTGTTTAAAGAAACTGGAAGCTGAAAGTTTGAAGCTGTAGTGTTAACAGGAAGGTATAGCAGGAGGCTGTTGGTTGTAAGCTGTAACAGTAGCTGTAGCTAAAAGCTATAAGTTGGAGCAGTAGCTGTAGTTGGAAGTATGTAGTTACAGTTGTAGCAGCTACCATCAAGGTGATGCTTCATTTCTGCTTGACATTGTTGGGAGAACTGATCACAATGGTTGGAAGTGCGTATTTACATAGCTTGAAATGTGTTTATGTGTTGTTTGAAGGAAAGGGGGTAAATCGTTATAAGACAACGATAAAATATTGTTTAAATGCAATAAAATATTGGTTAATTTGAATAAAATATGAGAAGAAATAAATGAACAAAATATAATAAAATCATATGCAAAGATTATAGTATATTCTACAAAGTTAGATATCTGTAAGAAATTGCTCTAAAATTAGTTTAAAATAGGTATAAAGCTTTATTGACACTAAACAAAACAAATAATATTAGGTATATAGGTAAATATACAACTTGTGATATTCTGTAAATGAATCAAACTAAACTCTAAAATCCGAAACTATGTTCACTTTTGGAGCAACAAATATATAATTAAATCTCAACATTTGCAAACG
>JAGDQP010049477.1:0-14488 GCA_022664845.1 Lepisma saccharinum | reverse complement strand
CAATGATTTGTGGAGCGTTGTATGACACGGATATGATGATTATGTTAACAGGTGGTTAATAGGTAGATGGTTTGGTAGGCGTGACCCAGTTTACTGGCCACCACGATCCCCTAACCAGACTCCTTTGGATATTCTTTGTGACGGTACTTGAAGGCTAATGTGTACCAATGTAACTTAGTGGTGTTTCCTACCTGAACAGGGGAATCACAGACAGTGAGCTATGTGCATTGTGCATGTGCGCAATTATCACCTGACGCATTTAATTTCTTGTTGCAAGAGGATGTGATTTGATATATTGCATGGCTATGTTGCCATTTGAAATTTTCAAGTTTTATCCAAGATAGCGGATTTCAATATGGCCGCCGGCAATGTGGTATGGTCCGTTCCATTTTCCTCTTCGCCTAAAACATGTTCAGGGACATTTAATTCCTGTATGTCTCTTTTTTATTCGACTGTTTTGTACAGTATGGCCCCACCCTGTATAGTATTTTGGATATTTATTACGAGGCTAACACATAGCTGTGGCAGCTAATATTGTAGCTGTTAAAGCAAGCATGCTAAGGCCTATCTTTTGGCATATTCATCATCTCGATATCGACAGAAAAGTTCACCAGGTTCTCTTGTCGGTATAATCGATAATATCCTCTTCCTCATAATCATAATCGACCATTTTCTATCCACTGTTGGATGAAGGCCTCCTCTCCTTTGTTTCCACGTACCTCAGTTAGCTTCCGTCCTCATCCATGTAGTTTCTGAACAATGCTTGATTTCATCCACCCATTTTGCATTTGGACGTCTTCTAGGTTGTTTCTTTCAAAAGAAAATCCCATGTAGAACACCCGTTCCGTCTTTCATTTGTTCGTCTAGCTGTGTGATCGGTCCATCTCTACTTCATCTTCTTCGCAGTCTTGATTACACACTCAACCTTTATTTGATAAAGAATCTATTCAATTGTTTTCATATACCTTTTATAGGCATCCTAGCATGCATCTCTCCATCACTCTTTGTGCAACTCTTAATTTTTGAGTCGTTTGCGCATTCAATGCCCAGGTTTCACAGCCGTACATCATCATTGGTAAGACACATTAATTATAGTTTTCAGGCTTGAGACACATTGGTAGCTCACTTCTGAAAATAAACTTCAGTCTTGTAAAATCGCATGGATCTCCTTTCTATCATCTATTTATTTCATCAGTCGTCTTGGTATTCGATGTTTTCAGATGCCCTAGGTAAACATATTCGTCAAGTGTGCCAATTTTCTCTCCGTTTATCATTATTTCTTTTCAGTATGTTGTTTGTACAGTACATTACTTTTAATTAAATTCATTTTAAGTCCTATTTTCGAACTCTAATTACTGAACTCTTCGATTCTAGTTTCTAGTTCTTCTGTACTTGAAGTATACAGGATTAGGCATCAGCGAATCGTAGGTGATTAAATTATTCGAGATTCATTTTATTCCAGCTTCACTCCAGTTTGGATTTTGGAACACTTCCTCCAGAACTGCAAAAAATAGTTTTGTAGCGATTGAATCTCCTTACCTTATTTCTTTTCCAACTTTAAATCTTTCACTCTCTTGACGTGGTATAATGACAGACGTATGTGTTTCTCAATAATTGAGTCAGTGTATGTATCTTCAGTTTTTAATATAGGAATAATGATGCACGTAGTACGGCTTAACGATTCGTTCTGTATTGGAAATTTGGAGGTTCTCGGGGCTTTTTTTAAATTCTTATTGTATGTTAGCGGTTAGCAACACATCTTCTAGCTTGTACTTAAGTAGCTTCCGGTGAACTCTAATTATTTTGGTACTTTGGTTAGCTCTGTTTCTATGATATCTTAATTCAGCTTAACCAAACCAACTAAATATATCGTAACTATTTATATAGCATTAGTCAAATATATTTTCGAGGTTCATTACGGCCAATTCAGAAGTAACAAGATGAACTGTCCCACACGTGACATAAAGACCAACCGCAGTAATCGGTCCTATCAAGATCTGAACTCGAATCTCAGCAGGGAACATGAATGTTTAATGGATTTTTTAAAACAGCAGCTTAGAATCGTGACTGGCTATTGTCATTAGTAAAGCTAGGATTTTTACGTAATTACATATTCTATTTCCAGTTATGTAGAACGTAAGAAAATCTAAATCTTATGAATTGAATTTTATTTTACATATTTCATTCTATGTTACATATTTCGTGTTGATTTTACATAAACCTACATATTTTGCAATTTTCATCCTGAACTTCACTTATCAACTACCGGTACATTGAAAAAATGCTCCACATGGGGAGAGAGCGATTCAACATTGTCAGTATACAATGTAAATTTGAATTCATTTTAAGCCATTTAGGCAGCCTTGGCTTAGGCCACTGCATACAGGGTGTTGCAAAACAACACCGACAAAACCACCTGATGAGATTCCTGATATGAAAATTTAAAAAAGTACAGACCATTGAGGGGTGCATGCATAATTGCTTCGTTTCGGCGCTATAGGCTGCCGAAAGTGTGGGGAAATGAACTTTAGAGCTTGATATTCCCAATACCATTAACAGTAGAGCTGAGGCGGCATGGTACCGTCAAAGAGTTCAAACCTGCTCTGTCCAAAAATGCATATTCCAAAAATTTGCAGTAAATACGCAAGGGATGCCTCAAAGGAAATTAGAAGATTCCCAGACATTCTCTGGAGTAAATGTAGGTCGAAATAAGTACCAGAAGATCACTTGTACCAGTGACAACTTGCGACCTGGAAAAGTCGTTTTCAGCATACAAGTCTTTACAAGATAACCACGTAATTTATGATCGTAGAAAATATGGCAAAATACCTGAAAGTGAATTATCAAAATCATCATTTGATTATTATTTTATGTATGAAAAGATAGGTAAATGTTAATATTTATCCCTGCAATGAATATTTGGTTTATTTGACATTAATATTTTACGTAAACTACATAAAACTATGGCAAGTACCTGATAGTGTGTTGTGCATAAATATGTTAGTGAGGTGAACTATCAATCTTCTATTAAATCATCGTTGTATGTATGACAAGATGACGCAGGTAAATGTTTATCGCTGCAGTAAATATGCAATATTTTACGTGAACTATAGAAACATGGCAAAATACTGTGCATCGAATTTCTTAGTGAGGAGAATTATGAAAAGCATCCTTTATTTGATCACCGCTTTGTGTATAAATATTGAAACAAAGGTAAACATAAGTGTAAAATATATCGCTTCAGTACATATTTGGTTTATTTGATATTGCATGTTTTACCTTAATTACATATTATTCTACATATTTCATTAGTTTTTGTTACATATTTATGTACATATTTCGCAATATGATACTACATAAAAATCCTAGCTCTAGTCTTTAGGTACTAAAGTGTCTCCCAAAAATGAAGTTTATCGAGTTTGTCTACGTGGCACAACAAACTATTCAATGAGTAATTCCACCCCTCCACCCCAAATTGAAAGAATAAATGCACCACAGTGTAGTAAAAATTACATGGACACCCGAAATGATTTTTAACATAAAATTATTATTTGAGTGACCATAGAACGTTTAAAGGGTACAGGGGGGGGGGGGGAAATCAATATAGTCCAAAAGCTGGATTGTCAAGGAGAAACTAAAATAAGCTTACTATCTCTATGCTTTTCCATTGTTCTCGGCATCTTGAATTGTCACTAACTTCTGACTCAGTTGAATTGTCACCCTTTACTACTTATCAAATGGAAATTTTAATAATAAAACCATAAAATCCCATTCTAACCTAATTTTACAGTTTTTGGACTATGCCGGTCTTTCTATGTTATTTTTTTCTGTGGAATATCTGAGAACACTTAAATCTATGATTTTTTTTTGTTTTTGCCAAAATTCTTATTATGACCTTAACTTTTCAATACCCTCTTCACAGCTATATCTTTTCACTTTATCAAGTATGAAGATATAAAAAAATGTGTGTAAACGTTCCCATACGTTGCATGAGAATGTACAACTAAAATGTGTGTGTAACATTCTACCTAGTGGAAAATATGTTATTCTGTTTTGCAGGAAAAGCCTTACAACAAAATATTCTAACAAGAATATTTTCTCAAAATATCCCGTTTCATCATCTGTTAAATAGTTCATGTTTATTTCATGGATGCAAGGAAAAAAATAGGGCTAATCAAAATCAAGTTTGAAAACGAGAATTTTTAAATTATTGAAAATCTGAAATGAACAAAATAGTTCAAGAGGGATTAAAACAAATTGTTTAACATACATCATGCTAAAGATCGTTGTTTAAAAGGAGACGTAAGAACTGCATGACATTATCCAGATAATGTTGAGGAGATAACTCGTAAATGTCATCGATACCTTTAAAACAAAACAAAGGAAGGACAAGTAAATCAGAAAGGTCAGCGATAGAAACTATTGTACATAAAAATTAAGCGAATATAAGATTTAAAAAAAAACACCAAGGGAAAAAATAACTCGGTTAATTAATTTTAACTGTTTTTTTTAGTACTGTAATAGTTCTATGTTTATTTCTTAGTCATCGTCAAGACGTGTCTTGTAAAATTTATATCGCAGAGGGGTAACTATGTGTTTTGTTTCAGTATTGTATAGCCCAGAGTTCCACAAACTATTTTCAAGTGCGGACCAGTTTTATTAGTTCGTAGATTCAACGGACCACAGCTTGCGGAACGCTGGTATACCCATTTAAAGTCTTCATTCATCTCAAAATTAGATATGCAACTGCTCTCTTTCTAGCTTTACGATTCTTTTGATTGTATTTTAAGAAATGTATTTAAATTCGCAACTTCGTTATTACCTAAGCTAAATTTACAGATATTCAAAGATTACGTTGGAACACAATACAAACTTGAATACGTAACGGTAACGCTAGTAGTTACTTTTAATAATACGTTATATTATATTTTAGATAAACATTCACCCAAAAGAACCACTAGCGTTATCAAACCACCATGCCCTTGTATTACGAACCAAGCAAGAGAGAGTGCTGGAAGATCACAGAGTATTATGAAACAGTGGCTGGCGTGAACTTAATTACATATATTGTGAGCAGTGCGAAGAACATGTCACGGAATACAACAAATTTAAATATTACGAAGAATTTATCAATAATTAGAAAGAAACTCGAATACAAAGTGGTATTCTCAAAAATCTTTGGGTTTGGTATAAGGGAAAAGAATAAAATATTTCCTACAAATCCGCAAAGTCTTCATGAAATTATTGTTTTTATAAGTATCGGAAATTAACAGCAGAAATATACCAAGGTCTGAAATTTGTATGCTGAAAAATAAGATACATGACACTAAAGGGATTGAATTTTCTAGTGTAACCTCAAAGGAGTTTACTAAAACAATAAGACGTATGCAAACGAGTGTGTATGGATATGACAATCTAAAGTTATTAAAATTACTTATTCCGTTTTGCACCTAAACACTCACCAACATAATTAATAAGTTTTTAAAAATAGTGAATTTTCCACACGTATTGAGAATGCCAGTAGTAACTTCAATTCCTAGAATCGTTAAACCATTATACGCGGAAGACCTTCGTCCTATTAGCATTCTATCGACACTGTCAAAAATATTCTAACACATTATTGCTCCACAATATGTAGTATACTTACTTAATATTAACGCACTTAGAAATTATCAATCAGGCTTTCGATAAGAATCTAGTACAGCAACAATACTAACAAAAATTGTTGATGACATACAAAAAGTTATGGATGGAGTTATATGGATGCGAAGTAACATTTTAAATTTTGCTACATTTATCAAATGCATTCAATTCAATAAATCAAACTTTTGTTACTAATAATTTAAGATAAATCTGTGTTTCCCACTAGCGTGTCTTACTACAGAATTTTAATTTTAATTTAATTTTTAAGACCTTTAGGCAACTTTTGGCTCAGGCCGGATGGATGATGACTGGTGGAATGAAGAAAGTGGCAGGAAACGGGAGAACCGGAAGAAAACCCACGCACGCGGTGTTTGTCCATCACAAAGCCCACATGGCACGATCAGGGTTTGAAACGGCGAACCCAAGCGCCAGAGGTGAGCGTTGTAACCTTTGAGCCACCGCGGTCCTGTGTCTTAACGCAGCATTAAAAAAAAAGGAGCTATGCAAATACAAGGGGTTGCGTGCCCAAAAGACGACCAATTGAAAGGTATAGAAAATGAAAGTAGGCTTCGTCTTGAGAAATAGGATATAATTTGTTTCCCCGCCAAACATCGGCAAGGCATTTTTTTTTTCGGCACTGGAAATTAACATTGAAGTATATGGGAGAAAACAGTATTTTGCAATGTCTGGAAAAGAGGTAGGAGGTGACCTGAACTATTTTCTGATAAGTTGTATAGCTACTTAAACTCCGTGGGAACGGCCTATAATCGCTGCCGGAAAACATCGGAAACAGTGTTTTCGGCACTTATGTGCATTCCTAACTAGGGATAGAAGGCGACCTCTAATAGCTTTAGATATATTGTAGAGCTAATTAAGCTTCGCCTAAAGAGCCAATAATAGTTTCCGTAAAAATCGGGAACTTAGTGTTTTCGGCATGCGCATGAAAATTTATGGAAGGAGGATATTTAGTCGGGATTTCTGGACCAGGGGTAGAAGTTCCAGATATATTTTAGAGCCAATTAAGCTTCGACTAAAGATCCTATAGCAGTTGCCAAGAAAGATAAGGAATTTCGTGCTTTCGGCACCTATGCGCATGAAAGTCTGTGGGATAGGACAGTTTTTCGCGATTTCTGGACGAAGGGTAGCTGTAGGATATGTCAGAACTAGTTTTTCGTTCGTTGTACAGCTAATCATGCTTTGTCTAAAGGGCCTATAATTATTTCCGGGAAATATCGGCAACTTAATATTTTCGACAGTTATGCACATAGTAGTCTGTGTGGGAGAGAGTTTGTCACGATTACCGCACCAAGAATAAGAGGTGAGCTCAACTATCTTTTGACATGCTGTAGAGCTATTTAGGCGTCGTCTATAGACCCAATAATAGTTTCCAGAAAACACCGAGAACTTAACGATTTCGGTACTGATGAGCATGGAAGTTATGGAAGAGTACAGTTTTTTGCAATTTCTGGAGCAGGGGTAGGAGGTAACCTAAACTATGTTTCGTTATGCTGTAGGCTACCTCTAAAGAGCCTATAAACTTTCCGGAAACATAAGCAACTTAGAGTTTTCAGCACTTATGTGCATGAAGTATGTTGGAAGTGACATTGAGTTCTCATGTTTTCCGGAAACGATTTATGCTCTTTAGATGGAACTTCATTAGCTCTACAACATATCAAAAGATAGTTGTGTCATCTTCTACCAGGGGACACAAATTGGATAGAAATCGCGATAAATTGCCCTCTCCCATAATTTCCGCATTAATGCCGAAATCGTTAAGTTCCAGAAATTATTTTTGGGTCTTTAGACGAAGTCTAAATAGCTTTATATGTCAAAAGATGGTTACCTCTTATCTCTGGTCCAGAAATCGCGACAAACTGTCCCTTCCATAGACTTTCATGCGCATAACTACCAAAAATACTATGTTGCCGTTATTTCTCGGAAATCATTATAGGCTCATTAGACGAAGCTTGATTAGATCTGCATAGGGCGGGGCGCATTATTTGAATTTGCGCCCGAAAAACCACAACGGTTACAATTCCTGTTATCTTATTGGTTCCTGCAGTAGACAGTAACATGTTTCGAGTAGATATGTGAATCGAAACTCTCTCTATTACATTAAAATCATTGTCACTGTCTTGTTGCTAACGCAAGTTCTCATAACTCAACTCATAAAAACTTTAGTGAAGATTACTGCTCTTGCATGTGCTAAGAATTCTTTCAGTAAAATTAAAAAAAATAAATAAATCATACTTCTAAAGGTCGCAACTGGCATTTGTTGCAGTGATTTGTATTGTGTTTTTCGGATTTTTCGCTAGAGGCTACAAAAATGCATGTATTTTTATGGAACAAAAGTTCACGTGTGTAGCTGCAACATTTCCCTTTCACAAATTTTAATTATACTTTTTGCACGTTTTCCTTTTCCCTTTGTTTCCCATAAAATAAATTTTTACTCGGTGCAAAAATTAACACAATCCCATCCCGACACTCACAACAATTTTCTGACCAACATTCGTAATTATAGGTCAATTTTTATTATTGATATACCAAATAGAATGAAATTTAGAAATTGACAAATATCTCTGGCTGTGGCTTTATCATCTTCAAAAGGGCCAGTAACTCGACCAATATCTGACCATTCTCCTTATGAATTTTCTGAAAGACAACTCCCAACGTAGGAAGAACTTTTAAATGCTACCTGTTTTACAGAAAATGAGTACCGTCATCTGGGTTGACTTCGGACATTTTTAAAAGTTTTTTTTTTTTTAACTTTACAGTCGTAATATTAATAGTACTGGAACCAAAAAGATATTTTAAAACACCGGTACCTATGACTTTCGTATGAGTTTCCATTGGCCTACTACAAAAAACGTACATATTATTTCAACAATGTTTTAAAAGTTAATAAACAATATCCGGAGTCGCCCCATAATGTGGGGCGGATTCGGACACAAGGTATTGTCCGTTTATTCCGATGTATGGCTTGTAACACAAGTGTCATCAGACACATTTCAATGATTATATACCGTCTTCTGTGTATTTGAAAGTGAATAGCGTTATATATTTAAAGTGTTTATTACTTTTAATGTTTATTATTTTTAATTTTGTTAACAACTACCGTACGTGTTTTTATTAAATTCACTTACAGGTTACAATCATAACACAAAAAGAAAATACCTATACTGCTGCAAGTCACAAAATTAAACAATAATTAAACAAACGAAAGTTTAGCAACCATTCGAGTGCGGGGCAATTATTCTTGAATCGTTTATCGACTCTGCCAATTTTATTCAGGTAGCTCTTAACTAAAAAAACATATGTTGTTCTAAATGGGAAACCTCATTCAGCACATTTCAATAGCCCGAGTACAACAATTCTTTCCTCCTCATCCGTCAGACATTTCGGACCCCATGATGACCTGGATATTCCTTTTTAATCTTGTCAAAGAGAGTATTTTTTGGTATCATATTAACTGGCAGCTTGTCCAATAGTCATTTTCCCTGAAGAAGCAGCACGGAGCTTTCTGCAGATTCTCATTGTTATAATTAGGGTTCCCAAATATGGGTTGACCCTTTCCGGAACAAATATTTGCTGATAGGCCTGTACATACTCATTTATCTGGGGGTGACTTAAGAAGCGAGAAACATACCTGTTACCAATTTGTAAAAAAAAAAAAAAACGTTTTGTTTCTAGCGCACGCGAAAATTGTTTTTTTTTTAGCTTGCAGTCACTCCTTAGTTCTCCCCTCCTTCTACTACCTGAAGCAGCCTGTAACAATCAACTTTGGAAACCCGATGCCAACCACGGTACAGCTATACCTAGCTATTCTCTGTCTCACAGTAAAACCACCTTTTCTTATCAGAAGACGACCTCAACTTATCCCCATTATGAACCGCGTGCCTCACGTCAATGTTCCCGACGTTGCCGTACTTCAAGAGCTCCTCTCTCTACCACAAATGAAAACCTAACTGTGTTGTTTCAAAATAAGAAGGAAAGGTCTGTAAAGAGGAGAGAGGGGGGGGGGGGGAGTCCATTCCTGTCATTTAATGTTTGGCAATAACGTTTTCCATTCTTCAGCAGCTGTACAGTGGATCGGAAATGATGATTTATGACTGAAGCGGTTTGTCCTTTAGATCAAGAATTTCAAGAGAAATGGTTCCGAAGAGACGCGACAAAGAATACGTATGTTATCAGCAGAATAAAGGGTGTGTCAGACAGTAATTTTGTGTACAGCATTAAGGATTGTTTAGTTTTAGCAAACTCTGCCAAACATTCCGATTGCGATAGTTGGACACTTACATTTCTAAAACCAACATATCCTATAGTCATTATTCAAGAAAACGGAAGATTGAATTCCGGGATTTAACCCTCCCGGTGAACAAAAAATTCCTCCGGGACAAGACGTAGAATTCCTGGTTAATCCCGCCCAAACCGGGACAGTTGGGAATCCTAGTTATAATGTTGATAAGGCCGCCCATACAATCTTCTTGTATGTTTGAACCATGTCCGAAATAGTCCCACGTTTCGCTGAAGGTTTCAATAAAGAAACTTTGTCTCTCGCCGGAAACGGCTAACAGATAAGTGATACCGTTTTTTTTCTTTTTTTTTTAACAAGACAGTACTCATGAACACTTCTGTACAGTGAAATTTTGGCACCACCACTAAAATTAAACAAACACACACACAAAAAGACGAGACAACAACGACAGATTATTTCACTCAGTGTTTTGTAGTACCTAGCTACAAAACACGTACCTAAAGCATGTGCCTAAGTACATTTAAGTTACAGTGCCTAGTAGCTGTAACTAGGTACTTTTTTGCTGTACCTAGTACCTGATTCTTAGGTAGTTTTCTTAGGTATTGCAGCTAATTCGAACGAGAAATTTCTCAATGATAGAATTTGATAGAACGTTTCTAATATTAGGCTGCTAACATACATATTGAAGGAAACTTGGAACTGTTTGCCTCACTTAATCCCCAAATAAACAACTGATTCATGTACAAAATATGTTTCATTTGTCAACATAAAACTTGGAAATTTTTTAAACCAACGCTGGTGATTTCTTCGATATTTTAAAGTAATTATTATTTCAAAAATTCAGAAATAAAAAAAAAAAAAAAAAGTTAGCAAAAACCTTCCTTGGCAGGGAACGTGGATTGAGTGCAGGTACAGTCATATTTAAAACAAAAATATAAGGTTAGTTTCTACGTTTGGAACATTGTTTAAAGGTTTAATACACCATGGATTCATCTGTTTCGTTTAATTTTTTATTAACTGAAGGGTACATCTTGACACACCGCACCAAAACTAACTAATCATTGAATCATTGGACGTTTGATGAAATGTTTCTTTTGTAATCCTCTTAGGAATAAACTACCCTTTGTGGTTCATAAGAGCTTCACAGACGTGCACTACTTTTAATAGACACATGTATTGGAAACATATTTTCTGAGAACTTGGATCGGCACTGGGGAGGCATGCAGCTTCGAATCCTGCTGTCGGTCACACTTTCTTATTTTCGTGTGTCGAATCTATATAATAGCCAAAAGGCATGACCTCTAACTTAACCCTCCCTGTACTCGCAGGAGTTCTTCCCGAAGAACGCCATCCCTCTGACATATAAGGGGCTTATCCCATAGCTGGCTGTAAGGTCCAAAAACCAATATAAATTAAGAACGAAAATTATATTTTCATGTTTCGCAACGCTTTGTTTTCTCCATTTGTCAGAAATGAATTAGTCTCCTTTAATATTTTTTAATATTATTTTTTCATTCTAGTGCTAATTTCTTTTTTCCTTCACAAGTATTGTATTGTTAACAGTGCTTGCTATCCTTGCTATACTTGCTTGTGTTTGTGTGAGATTACAACCAAAAGGGGGAGAAGAGTTAATGAGTAATTTGAATGAAAGTCACAAATAATAGTGGACGGATGGATATAGATTATTTATTTGTTCCGCCTGTCAAATTATTACAGTACCTGAATACACAGGAATACGTCTGTATATTAATTATAAGTTAAGTAGTCTTCGCTAGGAAACCAATAATATCCCAATACGAGAAAGTCTCTCAGTAATTTACCTTGGATAATGTAAGTACAAATGATTGCTCGTCAGAGTGATGACCAATCAATAAATTAAGAAAGTATCAAAGAGCATAAATGCTAGGTTACTTACTCGAATGATGACATGATGTACGAGCAGGGTATAATGGTTAATAACTGAATATTGCCACTCACTGAACTATTGTATCTGAATGTTGGATTTTAGAAATTTAACTAGCAGAGTTCAGTTCTATTCAACAGATTCTCAGCTCGATAACGGAATGTAAGCTTCAAAGAGTGTAAGAGTGAGTCGAGGAGTAAAGTCAAACAGTGAATTAAAGAGCGCAGAGATCTGAGTAAGACCATGAGCCGAGTGACTTTATCCTAACAAAGACGAAGCTTTTATATGATTATAGTCAACTAGTTTTCTCTTCCAGGTACGAAGTTGTTTACATAACGATTCTAATATTATTTTGAAAACAGGAAGAAACAATCACTGCCTTTCACTGTTGTTTTGTCGTCACATGTTTACACCAAGACTAGTTCAAGGTTCGCTTAACAATAGCAAGAACATAATACACTAGAAATAGCACTCATATGTCGAAAACAATTAAGATGCTTATTTCTGTAGATGTTGTCACTTTTACTTCTTATAGTTCATGAAGTTATTTCAATAAATCATTAAACACCAAATCTGATGAGATAATGCAAATGCATTATACAAGAGAAAGAAATGAGGAATAACTGAAAGATTTTGTCTAGGTTCTCAATGATTTGAACATTACAGGTATATAAATTCTTCATAAATTTTAAAGGAATTATTTATTTCTCTAATCATTGTATCGTAATATTTTATTACCTAACCGCATGCATCTGGCACATTTTTGAAAATTAATTTCATGTTGGGAGCTTCCTTCACAGAATGTGTTCACTGTTCTGTTTACTTTGGTTCTTCAATTTGTTATTATTATTTTTTTTAATGATGTACTAAACAACGTTGGCAGTACCGAATGGCCGTGATTTAGTTAGTAAAGCGTTGTGTTTGCACTCCAGAGCTCTTGGATTCGATACTAGCGACCAACCATCCTGACTGAGGTATTTTTAGCTTTTTTGTCGTTAGTCTGACCAAGCAGACGCCGGGATGATACCTTCAACCTAGACCCTAGTCGATTAATTCCTGTATCCTTTCCCCTAACCTATCCCAGTGTGAGCCATCGACACCTAAAGGCCAAAAATAAATTCAAATCATTAGAAGTGATACATTTTCACATATCCTGATAAAGAAAAACTTGAAAGGAGGAAATAAAATTTTACACTAGGAACAGAGAGTGGAAATAGTTCAATTGCGTTGGGATGGCATCCCCTAGTGCCACAAAAGTCTTTGAACAATAAAATAGAATTTGACGGATGCTATATTTCCACCCGAATTTTTTATTTTAGTTTTATTTATTAACAGAAAATTTTATTTATTAACAGAAAACAGACATATTAGATTTGAAATAAAGAGCTCCGAATTCCACATATTACCTGTGCGTATTAGATGTCTCCCTATAAGACTATGGATGTTTTCTGTTAATAATTAGAAAAGAGATTCCTAATAATTATCTGCTATCTTTATTATAGGCTATAGTATGTATTAGAGCACAAACAAGTAGGTGAGAGCTCAGCTTCCAAGCTACAACAGATGATATTAGGACCTAGAACTAAATGTTCCAAAGCACAAGGTTATACTAGGAAACCATACCTTTATTTGATATATCAACAACCATCTCGATAATCGCAACATCCACGATCAAATTACTGACTTATTAGTCTGGAGGCACAATCCAGAATAACCTGTAAATCAGCTAGTTGGTTCAACCTGAAAGAGCAAAAGCAACCAGTGTTTTTATTCATGCAAGAGCATCATCCTAATTATTTGTGAACACCTGGTCACTTTATACGACAAGGGGTTTGTTTGCAAAAGGTCAACCGGCATACTACGATTTCGCTTCTAGTTGAGAAATGGCCCATATCTTAAAAACGAACATCCCTACGAAAAAAAAAAAAAATCATTTGTCACTGAAATTTTATTTCCAGGTAAACATGTTTCACATGAACAAGGAATTGCCATACATAATATACCCACAGGATGGATGGAAATTGTTAGGAAAACAACTGGAAATGACTAGTCAATTATTGCGCGGAAACGTAATAATGAAGAAAAAATGGAATATGGGAACTAAAACGCAGGCACTGAGAGTTTATCAACTTAATGCAGATACATTAAGGAGTAGCAAGAAGGTTGGAATAGGTAAGAGGTTCATCGATTTTTGCGAGAAATATGGGTATATATGTACAAGCCTACGCAATTATGAATTTTCATAAGTTTTATCAAAGAATTTCAGTGGAACCATATGAACTAATCTCTACATAAATGATCCACAAAAGATCAGGACGCTGCCCCTGTATGAATAAAAGCGCTGGTTGCATTTGCTCTTTCCGATTGAACAAACTCGCTGATTTACTGTTTATTCTGGATCGTGCCTCCAGACTAATATTTACTGTATTCTAATAGCAATAAATGGTAAAATTTTAAAAGAATAAGCGTTGTGAACTGAACATATTAATCTCAATAAACATTACAATTTTCTGTTACACAACTAATTGCACCAAAATAACAATTTCTACTCATCGTCTGAAGAGTCACTCTCTACTTCGGGAACTTTATATAGATTATTGCATTTAGTACCATTACAACCACAAGATTTGATGTAGTCTACTGAATTTTGTACGCGGTTGCAATTACTTCTGCTACACATAGACTTG
>JAGDQP010049476.1:0-14489 GCA_022664845.1 Lepisma saccharinum | reverse complement strand
ATATATGTATGTGTGTATGTATGTAATATGGCTGACGGAAACCAGGACAGGACCTGCAAACTGAGACTAGCCCCAAAAAGGTTCACTAACTGGGAAGAGATCCCTTAATTCCTCTTGCTAAGTCTAAAGGGAACCGACCAAGGTAGAGAAGATGATACAGGACAACACACGACTTGAAGACTGGCATCATCGTTTCTGCTTGAAGCAACGAGATAAAATATTTGTTATTGAAGTTCTTTGTTGTTCGTACATCTTCCTTGTCAGTAGTGTTTTCCCTCTTTGCAGGAGTCTTCTTTCATTCTTCTCATCCATACTTTGATTGGAGAGAATTTTGAGGGTGTCCTTGCAGCCGTAGAATAGCTGTTAAATCTACCAATTGTGTATAATGACCAAATTCTTTTTTGTTTAGCCCCGATCATACAATTTTAACATTTTCACTTTCATACACATTCACTCTTTCACTCGCGGTTATATATTCATTTATATTGTTTTGTTCACGGATTCCGCGATCTCAACCCTTATTTGCTGTTACTATTGATATGAAACTTTGTGCACTTATCCCGCCACCATACACAATCATTTCCACACATGAGTATCTCACCGGGCCTTCCTCGTGAGGCACTATTGCTGCTGGAATTTCAGCAACATCATATATCCTTTTATAGTCCAGTTCATAGATAATAATTTCTAGTTTAGTTTTTTATCACTCGTATCTTGCCGCGTATATTCGCTCACGGAGGTAGCGATAGTAGTCCACGTTCGCGGTTCGATGCATTTTCTGTAATTTCTCAATCCTGACTTCATGATGCATGGCGCCGTCTACCCACCAAAAATTTTATTTTATGATATTCCGAGGCTTTATTCACTGCCTCCCGCAGGATCACCGCCGGTTCCGGATTTCTCAGAACCTTAGCGATTGGTCTGTCCCCCAGGAGGTTTCTCTGTTCTTTTATCAAGCCCTCTGAGCACCGTGGTCCGGCGTCGCGACGACCCCGCAGGCATGACACAGGTTATCTTCTACCAAACTGAGTTCTCTCAGCTTTTATCTATAGGGGCCGTGACCAGTTAAGAAGTGCACAAATCCACTGTGTATGTCGATACTCATTTCCAGCCTCTCAGCCACATCCGGCAATAAAGCGTACAATCTTCTGGCCTTGGTTTATTCATTCCAGAAGGTTTGCCACGCATTGGTTAGGATTGTTGCTAGATCTTGTTTGTTGTTGGCCTCGTTGTGGAGGATTTCTGTGACTTTTTCAGTTTCCTTTCTTCAACCAGTACGTGGCTACAAACTTCTTCACCTGGAGGTGCAGCGGTATAATCGCTGTTGCCACTTGGAGAGCCTCCACCGGCGTGGTACGGTATGCTCCAGTAAGTCGGAGCATTATTTGTCTTTGAGCTCTATTAATTTCCTGTGCCTGTCGGACATCGTCATGCGGTGGCTCCATACACTTGCTGCGTAACCAACAACAGATATAATTAAAACGTCGTGGTATATTTTTAATACTTTAGGGGGTATCTTATATTCTTGAGTTGCCAGATTGATAATTTTATGTGAGTTTGGTCGCCTTGTTTTTCACTTGTTGAACGTGCGCTCTGAAATTTTCTCGTTTAGGATGAAACCCAAGTATCTTAGTTCATTCTCTTTTAATGGTACTATTATTAATTTTGATTATTGTGACTATTATAATTTAATTCTTTAAAGATTATGTACTTAGTTTTCTCTGCCGAAATGGTTAGTTTATTGTTTTTGCACCACGACGTTCTCCCTTATTATTTGGCTCACTTTATCGTCAATTTATTTTCTTCTGTTGGCTTTCAGAACCACCGTTAGGTCATCCGCGTAACCCACAACACGCTCCACTGTTTCATGTTTATTTTTTTCAGACAAGACAGAAGACCAGATACCAAAATATGAGTCCGAGGACAGATCCCTGTGCGCAGCCTCTGGTTGGTTCTTGGTCACGACGCCATCAGCTATGTCGACTTGAATAATTCCGTTATCAAAGTAGTTTCTAATTAGTTTCCAATTAATTATAGAAGGATGCAAGTTTATACTTTTAAGCTCTCTCAGTAGGTAGGACCACCACAAGTAGTAGAAGGTTCGCATAATATCGAAAAATATGCCTACTGTATATTTATAATCATCATTGACTAATTGTTTGTCTTGACCAATTCATTTATTGCATTCTCGGTAGACTTTACTTTTCTAAATCCATACTGTAGATTTTGATTTTTTTTTCTTTTTTCAATTATTTTATTTGCTATGATTTTTTCAAATAGTTACTACGTTGAGTAGGCATATTGGTATAGGATTTTGGCTTTGATATATCTTTATCTTCTCCCGTTAGCAAAATATTAAGTTCGCTTTTTCCACGTGTCTGGAAATTTATTTTGTTTAATACATTCGTTGAAGAGTCTAACATTATATGGCGTCCAAATGTCGGTATTTGTTTTAAAGAGTTAGTTTATAACTCCATCAGCACCTGGGGCTCTCCCACACCTTAAGCTCTTAATTGCTACCTTGACTTCAACATTTGTTGTTAAAAATTTCACTATCTTCTTCGCTATTTGGGGTTATGTTCATTTCAAATCTTATTCTTGTATTCATTGTTATTATCGTCCGGAAATAATTTCTTGAATAATAGTTCTACTGTCTCTCTCCCAACTCGCGGTGTAGCCTTCCTCGTCTGTAATCATTGTATTTAATGGACCACTGGTTTTTATTTTGTGCATAACTATTTTGTATGGGGTTCTCCATACGTTGTTGGCGAGATTTTCTTTAACTAACTTTTCCCCAGACTTTCTCTTGGTCTTGTATAGCTCTTTTTCAAAATTTTGTTCGGTGAGTCAACCCCTCCTTCCTTTACACGTGATGGTACAAGTAAGGCAACAGCTTCGGAGGCCCGGAAGACGGAATGCAGCTGGCAGCGGTCAGACGTGCAGGAAGTCAGAGGGTCAAAATGCCCGGGTTTGGATTGTAAACTGCCAGGACAATCGCATGGCAACTCGAATGGACCCATACGTCCCGACTATCAACTGTCACTTGCAGGAGAGGACAAATTAGAATAATTGCAGAATGAACTAACGACGATTAAGCGGGACATCATAGGACTATCAGAAGTGTGGAAGAAGAATGAACAGTTGGAACTACCGTCAGGGCACATGTTCTACTTCAAAGGAACAGAAAATGGCAAGCAGAAACGCGTTGGCTTTATAATAAGGACCTGAAGTCACGATCACAGAAATTGAATGAATTTCATATAGAATCACACGAGTAGTAATAAAGATTAACAACCGACACAGTATGGAAATTATACAAGTGTATGCTCCAAAAACGTCACATCCGGAGAAGGAAGTCGAAGACCTATACGAGAAGATAGATTTTTGGATAGTAGCAAAACGCATTACAAAATTATTGTAATGCGAGACTTCAATGCGAGAGTAGAAACCAAGAGCAGTGGCACGAAAGTGGAGAACTTTGGATTTAGCAAAAGAAACAAGAGAGGAGAGACTGTTCATTTCCAATACATTTTTCAAGAAATCGCCTCGGAAGAAGTGGACATGAGAAGGCCCAAATGGGAGTAGAAAGGAAATAGACTACATTCTATCGAATAAATGGAAATTCTGCAAGACGTGTCTGTTCTGAACAGTTTCAAAGCCTCGAGTGATATTAGGGTGGTGAGATGTAAGCTGAAACTAAATACTAGACTTGAAAGAAAGAAGTTTATCAGAGGAAAACCGCCACTTTTAGATCTGGAAAATCTAGGGAAAAAAACATACATTCGAGATAGAACTGAGCAACAGATTCAGCACCTTGGAAGAGTTAGAGGATGAAGACATCAACAGCAGAAATAAAATACTTACCGAGATGATAAGAGAGACAGTCAAGAAAACAGCAGGCACCAGAAAGAAAAGAGATAGCAAAATCTCAGAAAAAACTAAACTCTTGATGAAGAAAGGAAGGGAAATGAAAGAAGAGGAAAGTTGCATAAAGAGGACTGAATACATAGAATTAAATAACACCGTAAAGAGCAAAATAAAAGAGGATGTACGAAGACACAACAAAAACCTTGTTAGAAATACAATCGAGGAAAACTAGAACCTGAAGAAAAACAAACAGAAGCTCATGATAGGGAAAAAGCAAATAATTGCAGTTAAGAGACCAGACGGGACCGTAACACGAAATAAGGAAGAAATTATAAACATATTTGAAAATTTCTACAGAGAATTGTACTACTCCGAGAAAGAGCTAGGAAATGAAGACTAAGAAGAAAATAATGTAGAAGTCTCAGACGTAATGAAAGAAGTGGATAAAGTACTTCGAGGGATGACGGAAAATCACCATAAGATGATGGACTCACAGCAGAGATGTTTAAATGGGGAGGTGAAAAATTGAAAGAGGAAGTTGCTATATTATTCTCGATGTGCCTGAGGAAGAGAGAAATACCCTCAAGTTGGAGCAATGCCGTTTATCATTTTGTTGTACGAGAAAGGGGACAAGGAACGCGTCGAAAACTACAGACCAATTAGTTTACTGTCAGTTCTATACAAAATGTTCACCAAAGTTATTTTGAATCGTATTGAACGAGACTTAGATTTTAACCAAGGAAGGGAACAAGCTGGATTTCGTCGTGGATTTAGCATAATGGACCACATACAAGCATTGAATGAAGTTACGGAAAGGACTAATGAATATGAACTTCCACTATAGTTGAGATTCATGGATTTCGAAAACATTCGCGATTCGGTCTCCTTAGCAGCAGTACTTAAATCACTTGAACATCAAGGCATCGAAAGTGCGTACATCATGTTACTGCAAAACCTCTACTCGGACTGCTACATCTGTCATTAGACTACATGAAGGAGGTGAAAAGTTTAGTTTGAAAAGGGGTAAAGCAAGGAGATTGTTTCTCCAAAACTGTTTTATGCAGTCCTGGAGTGAGTGTTCCAAAATTTAAACTAAGATAAAGTTGGATTAAAATTTAAAAGTTCGAGAATAGTCCTTAAATTTCAGTAAAACATTAGTAATGTTCAATCATCATGCTGCAAAGGACATAAAGACAAACGAAGAAACACTAGGCATAGTTGATAAGTATATTTACCTGAAACAGTAGGCATAGTTGATAAGTATATTTACCTGAGCCAGCTCAAGACATCGAATGTAAAGTTGACTGATGAAATAAATAGATGATGTAAAATGGCGTGTAGTTCGTTTGGAAGACTACACTTTATTTTCAAAAGCAAACTACCGATGTGTCCGAAGCGCAAAATTTATGGATGTCTAATCTATGATGTACGGCTGTGAAACTTGGACATTCAATACGCGAACGATTCAAAGACAGTCACACAAATACAACGGAGACGCATGCTAGGAATAACTAGGATGGACAGGAAGACAAATGGATTCGCCCACAAAGGTAGAGGATGTAATCAAGACTGCGATGATGAAGTGGAGATGGGCCGGTCACATAGTTAGACTAACAGATGGAAGACAAATGTACTGCATTGGATTCTTAGAGAAAATAAACTACCGAGATGACGTGCAAATGCAAGGTTAAATGAAATCGAGTTTTTCAGGCACTACTTGGATAAGGATAGCAGCAGACCGAGATATGTGGAAAGGGGGAGACCTCCATCCAGGAGTGGATAGAAAATGGCTGTATATTATATATGTATATATTTATATGTATTTATAATCTCTATCAGTCTGAACTGTTTCCTTGTAAAAAAAATGTAAATTTAGCTCTGCAAGTTTGCAGAAACTGTTACATTAAAACTTTGTAAAGTTGCCACAAGCTTGCAACAAAGTTAATAATCAACGTGTGATAAATTTACAAATATTATATAACATAAGAATATTAGGTTAGGTAGACTTAATTATTAACAGCTTATACAAAGTAAACTAACCTAAGTCTACTTTACCTAACCTAATATTCTTTTGTAAAACACTTGTATTAAATAAAAGATTAGAACTTTGACGTCGGTCTCCGGGGATAATATTCCGTAAGCGATGTCAACACAGGGAGCAGGGAGAATGAGTTAGGAATGAATTTCATGAAAGGTTAAGTTCTTGCATTTTTAGTGGATAGTCAATTGTAATGTGTTACTCTTACACGGTGTAAGAACATGCAAGAAAACACATGTTTACAATTGACTACTCAACAAAATTGTAAACAAGGTAAGCTTTCATGAAAATCACGCCGAAACATGCTAGTGCTCCTTAGAACGAATTTTGTTTATATTGAGAATATCATGTGAGATAATTATTTTTTTCTATTGCTACTAGTGAAAAATCTAACCCTCGTCTCCTTATTGAATTCTCTAAAACATTGAAAACTTTCTAAAGTGCAAAAAACAAACCAGTAAGAGCATTTATTAACGAAGCATCTTAACTAGAGGAGATTTTCAAGTCGAAAGTCAGTTCCATTATAATATTTGTAGTAAATTTATCACATGTTGAGTATTAACTTTGTTGCAAGCTTGTGGCAACTTTACAAAGTTATAACAATTTCTGCAAACTTGCAGAGCTAAATTTAGACTTTTTTTTTACAAGGAAACAGTTCAGACTGATAGATCGAACATGGAATAAAACACGTGATTCAATTACCTATTCTCTGAGTGAAATTAGAAAATAAGAGAAGATTAAAAGCTGTCTCCTCTCGTGGTAACACTACATTTACTCTGTTTAATTAAATATACCATCATAGTGTCTACAACTTTTGAAAACAAGTTACATGTATAGTACCATCTAATCGCAGAAAAATAATCACTCAATGAGACATCTATTTCAATTGCTTACACTCTTCTCTTTTTTTTTTCAAATCTATCGATTTAAATCCATCCCTCAGTTCGTAATATTCTCCTTTCAATTTTTATCCTTAAAATGTTTAGTATTCATATTTTACTGCTAACAAATCCATTCAAAAATGTTTCAAATTTTTGAACATGCCTAGTCTGAACAATATGTTTTGCTACTTGCATTTCAAAGTGAAATGATTTAATCAGAAGTTATATTCCTTTCATTTTTCCTCCTTAAAATAGTAGTAAACACATATAGATGTTACAGTATGGAGCAGTTTCAGAGAAAAGTGTAAAAATGTATATGAATATTTACACACAAGTTATAAGACTAATTAACCACAATAGTAGGACCTCCTCTTGTAATTTCGCAAAAGGACGGTCAGACAGTTTAATTTCTCACGTTCCCCTTCGAAGATGTGAAAATATGAAAAAAATTACCCGTACGTACCTTCTCTTCAAATTTTTGTCACTTTGATTATGTCGTCACTTTTTCTCACCCAAAATTCATCCGTAATCTTCTACGAACGTTCATACCACGTCATGGGGTCAACTACCTACCACGTCAATTCAACCACTTGTTGTTTTGCCCCTGATATTTAGGCAACCCGTAATTTTGTATCGAGTACGGCCGTCTTCTACTAACTTCTCCACACATCGACAATTTTAGTTGGATCCGTCTGAAGATCTCCACATTCATTTCTAATCATTCCTAACCTCGGCTAGTAACCTTTTCTTAACGAGTTTACCCCTTTGTAAAGATCTTGTATGCTATTTGTCTTCCCGTTATCCTCAATCTCGTGAATCTTCTACGTCAGATATTCTCGTTTTTTGTTTCTGAACCTGAGTGTGGAGTTTGTTTCGCGTTATGGTAGTGGTTGGTATTTTCTTCGCTTTTATTACTTAGCCATCGTTGCCTGACTTGTTTTCGTATTTCATGAAGCTTAAGGTTTGTTTGCTTCTCACCTACACGTTCCTTCGCTGCGCTCTTAATTTTCACGAATTGCCCCCACATCGTACATCAATTTCATTAATAATATGATTAGCTACTATCATTCTAACCCCTGCTATTAGGAATTTGTTCGATTGCGTAGGGAAGTCAAGAAAGACATAAAGACCTTTATATCAAATTCTGAAAATAATATCGATAATGATCCAGGTTAACTGTGGAAATTTATTAAAAACAAAACCTCTTCCCCAAAATATATTAAATTTTCAAGGTCTTATTTTTGTAACAATGAAGAAATAGCTAATACGTTTCCACAGTATTTACAATCAGTATTTGTATCCTCTTCTCAACCGTTCAGTAATTTTGAAAGCAAATCTGAATACTGCCTGTTGATCAAATACATTTGAACGAGATATTAAAGGCTGTCAAGAATCCAAATCCAAAACGACAGTTTAGATCTGATGGTATGCCCTCGTATTCAGTGAAAGGATGTATTGATAAATTTAAATATTTCCTTTTGAATGCATTCAACTTGGCACTAAAAACGTGAATTTTCCCCAACAAATGGAAGTCTGCTTTGGTTTGTCCTATACCTAAAACAGACGAGAAATTACCAACCGCTGGCCTATAGTAAGCTTATCAATCTTTGCAAAATTCTCTGAACTGCTTGTATATCAACGAATTATTAATCATTTGAACGCAGTTATCTTAACTAAACAACATGGCATTGTTTCATAAAAATCCACGGTAACGAACCTTACAATTGTTGCAGATTTTATCGAAAACTCGCTGGACAAAGGAAAGCAAGTCGACGCAATTTATATTCACTTTGAAAAGGCATTTGATAGACTTAATCACAATGTCCTTACTTAATTACCTTACTAGGTAAATTAAATCACCATCACTCCTCTCTGTCTTTCATTAGGTTCATGTGCTCTTACCTAACTAATCGCAGACGGTCTGTTCTATTTAAGGAACACAAATCTGATGAATAAACAGCACTGTCATGAGTCCCGCAAATCTCAAATCTTGGACTCTTGTTATTCCTTTTGTTCATTCATTACCTACTGCAATTCTTACCAGATAATAAAAAAGTGCTATTTGCGGATGATGTCAAATATATGCTAAAATTAATTCCATGAAGATGCGTTTAGGAAACTTTACTAACTGGTGCGTTATCAATCAACTTGCAATACGAAATTTTATCGTTCAGTACAAATGAAACGATTTATAGATTTACTTGTTAAATTCATAAGTAGGCCCGACGTAGTTAAAAAATCTTGGTGTCACGTATGATATGAAATTAACGTTCAACATATACACAAAAGAATATTACAAATGAAGCTTTTAAAATTCTAGCAATTGTAATAAGAGCGGGAACAAAATTTAACAACGTTTCTACCGTAGAGAAAATGTACTATGCTTATGTTCATTAGAGCAAAGACGTAGCTTTTCTTAGAAAAATAATTCAGAATGGCTTATACTGCACAGGCTTGGTATCATTGTTAGTTTCGTGTCCCGTCATTAAAAACTCGCGTAGACACCAGTGGTCTCATTCCACTGCAAAAAGGCAAGGACGATATAATTATGAAATCACCAATCTGGAGATTATGTAACTACCTACAATGAAATGTGTAGAACTTCCATCGAATTGGATATATGTGATGTCTTTGTCTTCGAACGCATTTAGAAATATTGTAATAAAAATGTCTGTAAATGAGCATTTTAAATATCGACACTAATTGGGTTACAATTGTGTTGAAAATAAATATATAAATAAAATATAGAAAGTACATATAAACATTTTATTTTTGTTTTCTATGTTTCATAGTATAATTTTCTCCGGCTAGGGGGGGAAACAAGCGCACCCCCTTGCTTCTCTTAATGGGCGCCCTTGTGTACATCCGCTTGTTACACGTTAGTAAGTGAATGACAACCGTTGTTGGGTCGAAGATTTGACACTTTGATTAGACAACATAACAGCCACGGAGAATGTGCCAAGAACAGCCGTGTGCGGTAGCAAACCATTCTCGACCGTACCATACCTTGCCATTCCATATGCGACAACAGCGCGATTTCTCACGCGCTTGATATTTCGGCCGCGACAATAGTTTTCCATCTAGTTTTTATAATGAAGAAACTAATACATTGAAACTAAATTTATTCCTTACTCTTCTTGCATTCGCAAAGTACTAACAATTGTATAGGTGCAAATAGTGTTACTACGATGATGATATTTCCGGCTTAACGCTCTCCAGATACGTATATTTCAATTTCGACTATTTTACACGGTATATATTAACAGATTTTTGGAAGGGATCTCCGTGGGATTTCAAGGTGTCATCCGAGCATTTGCTTGGTGTAACAAGGAAAACCATCAGTCAAATTGCCGTCACCGGAAATCGAATCCGGGTCCTCTCTTACAAAGTTAACACTACCGAATATGCAAGTAAACGAAAGAACCGCGTTTCGCAGAAAGTAGACGACCGCGACAGTTTCTTGTGCGCTCCACTCAACGCTCGGTGGTCAGAATATCCTTTTGCATCTAGTTTGTCGTCATAAACAAACAGTCTATCAAATTAAATGCATGTATCTTCCTACGTTGTCTCCGACATAGTAACCACGTAGAATCAGTTTTCGAAAATTTATAAAAGTAACTTCTTCAGCATCGCAATACTACAATGTCTTCCAGCCCAGAATATTTACAGCTCTGTGGACATAACTGTAAACTATTTATTTGGAGTTTCCGCTTACTTAAATTTCTCTCAAACGTAAAGTTAGTAAAAGTTACCGAAGTGTCACATTCGGATATTTTTTTTTAATTCCTGCAGTGGGTGAAGGAAGTAAATTTGAGGTTCGTATTTGTTTTTGTACCTTCGAATATTAGGGTAGACAGGGGGACACCCCTCAAAGCCATAATATTTGCCAATATCATAGTTTTCATCAAGGCTATAACTACACATACACAGCTTAGATTTACTCGAAATCCTTACACTAGATAAAGGAAGGAAATCTAGGAGATAATGATTTTATATTGGCAGACTAGAAGGTTAAGGGTGTCGAAAACATCTTTGAAGTCTAAGTATCCGATGTCTCGCGTATTTGTAAGCCCATACCTACAAAATCACACTTCACATTTCCTTGTAATCTCACTTGTAGAGGCATCACAATTTCAGAAAGTCTGAGAGCGCGTTATGTACAACTTGGTTGCGAATCTACTTCTATCACGTGACTATAACACTGCGAGGGAGTGCGAAGCAGACTGTACAAGCATTGGCTGCATTCAGCGCAGTGAGCGGCTCAGTGAGAGTGATCTCCAGTGAGCGAGCGCTCACATCGGATCCTTCGGATGCCTAATTTCGTTTATGCTTAATAAACAGTTGAATTTTATAAAGCGTATGGTTGAAGTTCCACGAACAATTGAATATCGCATAGCACAAAGAGTAGTAAATATGGCACTTCGGGAAGATGTCAGGCATATGTTACCGTTTTTAATTGACGACGGATTAAATACGAATGTGGTCTTACATGTTCTAAGGCAATTGGTAAGAGCACTAAATAGGAGACTTCGTCTGTAACTGCTGTAACTTACAACCAAAGTTTTTAATAAAAATACTTTGTACTTTAGGATCCCAATTTGAGCTCGGAAACATATGACGTCAAGCCTGGCTATTTAAAATTATAACTTTCGAAAACAGCTTATGAATTTTAATCTGTACGGAATAAGTTTATCCGTTTTATGTTCTGATTCAAAAAGTTCAGCTCTTTCATCTCGCAGTGAAGCAAGAAAGCACAGAGTTAATATGTACCTCTATCACAGTATTTGTTCGATATAAATATCTTTCAAAGCGCTAACATGTAGATCTAACATCTTACCAGACTGAAGCTGCAAGTGCACCTCATGATTTGTTGTTATTTGGTAATATTTCTGATTAAACTCGTAGATTATACTATATTCCTCTCCGCCGGAAACCATATTGCAGTCGCACTAACCGCACTTCCGGGAGGTCCGGCTCACAAGTGAGCGCAAAAATCTTTGCTCACAAAGATGGCGTCGGCTCACTGTGAGCCGGAAGTGAGAAGTGGCATTCAAATGACAAATTCAGTGAGCCCTCACCGCTCTGAATGCCACCATACACCTTCGCCCACTCGAAACAAAATCAGGCTGGCAGCAGAGGAAGGTGCTGTGAGGAACCGTGGAGGAAAATTTTTGAACCACCACGTACTAAAATAATACATGTACTAGCGCGCCAGGTGTTCGCCTTCACAGCAGACGACATTGAATGACTACAGCGCCAGCGTTGCCAGATAGTTTCAAATTATGCCAAAAACCTACTTAAATTATGCTAAATTCCTTCAAATTATGCTAGTTTTCAACACTTCCAAACTTCCCGCACGAAATCTATATCTCAACTAAACTTATTCAAAGTAAAGTAACCCCTTCTTTTTATTAAAAGGAAGCTGGAAGGAAGCCTCAATTTCCCACTCAAACAAGAACGCAAAATGTCTAAAATTGGTGTTGGCAGAGGCTTTACAAGAATCTCCATGAAAACAAGCTTATAGTCAAAGGAGAAGCTTTAAATGAAGGAACAAATTGACATAAAGCAAGCCACCCACAGATTGCAATATACTTCTGTGTGCAAGCCACCTGCGTCACACACACCACTGGGTCACCGTGCCTTGTCTATTTAATCTTTATATGCTATACTTCAAACGAACATCTTTGCCTCCGACAAACAAACCAGCCAAGATTTCGGAAACTGGCTCTTTCCTTTCCCCATTGTCTCAAAGATCGCACAAGGAAGCAGAGACCAGCTATGAGCTATATACTGTCTCTTTGTTTTGTGAAAGCAGTTGCCTCCCGCTGCTAGAGCCAGATATCATCATCTGTATGAATGAGTTGCGGAATTGGTACAGGAACAC
This sequence comes from Lepisma saccharinum, assembly GCA_022664845.1. Lineage (NCBI taxonomy): Eukaryota > Metazoa > Arthropoda > Insecta > Zygentoma > Lepismatidae > Lepisma > Lepisma saccharinum. The sequence continues at coordinate 1,819 of JAGDQP010049476.1, read as the reverse complement.
CCTTCTTTTTACTGCCTCACGTTCACTCTTCATATATCAACATTTCTCTCTCTTTTAACTGTTGTCTTGCGAACTGAGTTAAATTATGCTAGATTTGACCAGGATGCTAGATGCTAAAGCCAGGTAAATTATGCTAGATTTAGCATCTTTATGCTAAATATGGCATCGCTGCTACAGCGCACATAGTTGTGCGTATCTTTTTCCTCCCTCTGTTTCCCTCTCTATCATAGGCTCGCTGACTTCTACCAGCAGCCGAACCCAGAGACTAAGAAAATGCGTACTCTTTAGCAAGGTTGTAACTACAAATACACACTTTGGATTTACTTAAAATCTCTACACAGGATAAAGGAAGCTAAATGAACACACGTATTTTTTTTATATATCGGTGAACGTGAGGGTTAAGGGGAAAGTCTCAATCTAATTCGAATGTCGGGCACTTTCACAGGCAGATAGCTTGTCTTCTACCTACATTTACTATTAAGTTTTTACTAAAATTAGTTTGAAGTCTGGGCAAATATATTGAGGCTTTACAAAGATTTCAAGTAATCATAATGATTGTCTGTTAGACCATGCAATAATTCTCAAGTAACTAATTTCTTAGTTTCAGGTGTACTAACTAACAATAGCAGCAAAACAAACTCGTGTCCATTGAAGTATTACCAGTGCAAGAGTGGAGAATGTATCCGTGAAGAGCAGCGCTGTGATAATGTCTTTGACTGCAAGAATAAAGAGGATGAACACAATTGTGGTAAGTTTCTAAGAAAATATCAGGTTAAGAACTCTTGTCTAAAACTTCAACAGATCCTTTGGAAGGGATTGCGATGGGAACTTTGTATTCGTCAGGTGCTAGAGTGAACAATCAAAGTGAAAATAGTGCATGCAGTTTTTCCCTGAGTGAAATGTGTGTATCTTACGGCCGTGTGCACCATTGATTAATCCCCGGTGACCGCGTAGTTACCACTCGATCACTGTTTTAAGTGTTGCTCCAACCCTGTTCGATTCAACTAGTGGTCAAACCTTAGTCCGATTAGCTTGGGTTAAGGAATGGTCAACTATCGGAAGAGTACTAAAATGCATTAGTGTAAGAGTTTATTCAAGTAATTATTGTCTAGGGTGGCGAACAGTCCCGGTTTATTCAGGGGTGCAGGACTGTCCGGGTTTGGACCCTCAAAGTTCCGTGTCCCGAGCAGACTTCCCCTGGGACGCCTAAAGTCGCGGAAATACTCAGTAAAACAAGCTAATCATGACTGAGAAAATTATATAAAGCCAATGTATGTGTAAAATAAGATGATTTTGGTATGTAATTGATAGTTTTTATATATTTAGACTACACAATACGAAGGAATTTCTCGAGGGCACGAACGCAAGACTAGCTATTTAACACAATCTAATAGAACTGGACAACTGAATGTGTAACATAGCAACAAATTATTTAACTAAACACATAGTCAAGTAAGCAAGAAATGGTTTCCAACTTATCTATACATAACTTGATGGAAGAGTAGTCTATTGAGCAAAGTGAGATGTGTAGATAGAATCACAAACTCTTGCCAGAGCTGAACTTGGTCGCTGGTAGTAGAAGTTCGGTTGTAGCCAATAGCAAAGTGCAGCAAGCTAGAGCTGAGTGATAGAATGACGTGTAGATAAACACCAACAGTAAGACAAGCTGATATGTACGGTAGACGAGTCAACACAACGTCAAGAGGTGTCGAATTGCAGATTTTTATGGAAAGCCTGATCTCTGTTCTCGACAGTGGCGCCCATTCATGTCGAAAAGGTCATGCAAGCCTTATTTCAGCTTGACTCACCCCCCTTTAGG
>JAGDQP010049475.1:0-14489 GCA_022664845.1 Lepisma saccharinum | reverse complement strand
GCGTAGAGAGATTCGTGAGGTGTTGTTGGAAAGGTCTTGACTAGACTAGCTCAAAGCCGCCCGAACCGTCTCGATTGGTGCAGTGGTTCAGTGTTGCCAATCCTTTTTTAAAAACTTAACAGTTCAAATTACTTCCACGCAGTTAGACCTAGCTACGCCAAACTTAACATAAACATTATTCGTCACAATAGACAAGTACTATGAATTTTCCCGTACCTAAGCACAACAATGGTCAGAGTTGCCAGTCTATTTTATAAAAAATAATGCTTGCCTGGATAACATGCTATCAAGGGACCGGAGCTTTTGTGATTGTTATAGTAGAATTGCAGCTCCAACTTGTTTAGTTATAACGTGCTCCCTTTCGTTAGCACCAATTTTGCACTTACTAAGTGCCAATACCAGTAATAAGACGCAAGTGTTAAATATAATATGAAACTCAACTCAAGCTTTGTATATAGATGCATTTCGGCAAGATAGTCCTATGACAGATGCATTGTTTTCTATATTTGACACTTGATATAATCAACTATTCTTTGTCATCGTCACAGATAGGCTTTACAATATAAAAGCTATTATTTTACATAGGCCCACTTGAAGAAGTTTCGTGCATTACATTTCAGCATTACAGTCGTTCACTGCAAAAAAAAAAAAAAAATAACAAAAAAATAGCTGTGTAATTTCAGCACGATGCAGTGTCCCAGCGTGACTTTAACTTTTTGTGTTAAATCAACACAACACACTGTTGATTTCGGTACTGGGAAAAAAGCTGCGGCTGCAGCTAGTTTTGAACATGGGTTGCCCAGTTAGAATTCGAGGTCTTACCGATTTGGCTAAATTGTCAGACAAAAAAAAAAACACTAGATGCAAACGATATTTATGGAACATCATTTGAATTATTTATTTATTTATTTATTATTAAGTTTCAGATACAGCTTGAGTTGCCATTTTACACAGAAACAAAATAACAATGCAACAAACTAAATAACTTCACTACAAACTAAATAACTTTACTACAAACTAAATAACATGAAATTAAATTTTAAACAACACATAACACAGCAATTGATATAAAAAACATAACGATTATACTACACAAGAGGAATAACTCACATATTTGTATTTAGCGTTCGATGGAAAGTGTGTTCAGATCCGAAAACGACTACACTATAGATTCAAACAGCTTAGGGCATCAAATGTATGTTGCTGAACTCCCAAAACAAACTAAGTTACTTGCACGACTTATCCCATAGTTTAATCACTTTCTGTTTGTCAATTGGGAATCAGAATTCCCATTCATTGAGAATAATCCATTTCTATGAAAGCAAGCAAGCTGGCGACAGCCGGACCCTTGACCAGCATTACGGCTTTCTTATCGTAACAACATATGAAATGCTGGGCTTGCTTTCATAGAAATGGAACATATTCTCAATGAATGGGAATTCTGATCCCTAATTGACAAATGGAAAGTAATTAAATTATGGCATAGGTCGTGAGAGTAACTTTGTTTCTGTTTGGGGCTCAGTAACATTTCTTTAAATCCTCTATACTGTTTGAATCTAGTGTTCTTTCTGTCTGGCGGTTTAGCCCAGACGGTAAGATACTGGACTTCCAACTCAGCATCCATGTTCAAATCTTGCTGCAGCTGTAACTTTTTTCACCAGTACCGAAATCAACACCTTGTGTTGTGTTGATTTAACACAAAAAGTGGTAGTCACGCTGGAACACCGCATTGTGTTGAATTAACACCGCTATTTTTTTACTGTGTAAGCTAGATTCTATTTAAAATGGCTGAACTTACCTCATTTTGAGTTTCTCCAGAAGATTCTGCTTCACCAGGAGCGGGCACATATGCTTCTTCACAGGTACATAGTAATTCTTTAATATCACTTATATCTTCTGCGTTGAAAAAGCCTTTTCTCGCACTGTTTTCTGCCTACTTATTACCGAGCCGATGTAGCTTAGTGGTACGGCGTTGATGTAGCATTCGGGAGGTCGTGGGTTCAATTCCAGTAGCCGACCATCCCAACTAACGATTTTTCAGTGTTTTCTTCAGTCACACCAGACAAATAGCGCTATGGTACCTTCAACTTAGGCCTGGCCGACACCTTCCCGTATCCTTTTCCCTCCCCTATAGCGGCCTGAGCCTTAGACCTAAAGGCCATAAATAAAATTTTAAAAAAAATTCTGCCTTGCTTTACGGGAATCTGAGATGATGCTTCAGAATGTGGCTTTGGACTTTCTTGCTGAAAGATTTCCATGGAATCTCGTGGGGGCAAGAAGGAACTTTAGAGCATATGCGGCCATTTATGAAGATATTTCGAAACCTGATAGCGGCAGACAATAGTGCCACGTATGAACATGTTGCAACAACCGTTAACTCGTTTTTCACCAAAGTTTAGCAGAGGACTATCATGCCCCATGACCTTCATTTATTTTACGTGTCGTGAGTCGTGGCGATTATAGCAGAATGGTAAAGCGTTTAGCAGCAGAGTGATCAACCTTTCTGTACATTTTACTATTATTTTATTTTATTATGAATTTACACTTTGTAACATGAATTTACACTTTGTAACAGCGCTACTACTACAGGGAATACTTTTAGCAACGCAATGCAGCACTTCTCGGCCGGGCTTCGCGCTTGATTTGCCTTTCCCCGCCCGCCAAACTCCCCGTGGTTCTTCGGTAAGCTTAGGCCACACGTTGGTTTATAATTATAAAATAGCTTAATTCATATCTTTGAAGTTTGAACACAAGGACATGCCATAACCACTTTTATTATTAGTATATGTAAAATCGGTGGAAAGAAATACAAAATCTATTCAGCAATAAACCGTGCAGCGTACACTCACGGGAGAGCTACGGGACGAAACGGGCGGTGATAGGTGAGTCAACCGCGAGCTCGGTCGACAAGTGCTGCGTTGCGTTGCTAAACGTATTTATTCCCTATATTTTCTCGCTGCAGCACTACAATCAAGTAGACTACCATCTAGGAAAACTAACCCTCTGTAACAGGTTGATGAGGGAATTCCCTGTGTATACTTAATAAGTACGCATTTTTTCATCAGTTTCGAACTTAATTTTCCTTATTAGTCTTTAGCTGCAATTTCTGGGGATTTAGGGTGTTAATACCCCACCCGGTCATCCTCCTGAAAGAAACACTTCTAATGATGGAGTAACGGAGCGCGCGTCCTTACACGTTCACTGTTATTGACAATATTCCCCCCAGTCTCACCTGTTAATACTGACGCTCAAAATCAGGGTATCCGGATCTACGTCATTATCCCATAGACACCTTACATGTTCAGTAACTCATTACCGGTACTTGAAAGTATTGGCATTATTATTGAACGTGTAAGATGCCTATTAGGAAATATTCAAAGAGAAAGTATAATAGCCACCCTACACGTTCAATAAAATGCCGGCACTGCATTCATTATTAATTATATTCTGATGTCGGAGCGTCAATACTGACATTAAGATACAGTTTATTATAGCGTAATTACCTGATCTTACACCAACAGTAATACTACTGTCATTCTTTGAAGGTACTGACATTATTATTGAACGTGTAAAGTGCCTATAGGGAACGTGTATTATATTAATTTGATATGGATTTAATACATTAAGGCCACTTGGTTGACTTATAAAATGTTTATGTATTTTGACTTACAATAAGATATTATGTATTTAGTTATGCGATCAGATTGAAATTGAAATGAGACAGATATTCGGAACATTACAGCACATGTAACGGTTTAGCACATTAAAAATCGTATTTCGTGATAAAATGATAAAATAAATTTTATGGGCGGTAACAGCACTATGGCTTACGCCCGTCCCGTCGTATTTCGTATCTGTCATGCTAACCTTTCATAGCTTATCCTGTTAAATGTCATGTCCTAACATTAACTTGGATAATTCTAAAAGTGTTCTATCTTTTTTCTTTCCAGCGCGATGTACCTTACCACTAGCCGATGTTATAGCTGTCCATTATGAACATCGATCCGATGCATTTGGTTGCTCGGACATGGAACATGAGTCGTACATCGATGATAGCAAAAAAGGGGACTCAGGGTCAATGCTACGGCACACTAGTTTCGTTATACACTATGTGCAAAGAGGTGCCAATAATAAGTGGAGGCATAAATCTGTTACTTTAAATCACACAGATCCTAGGCAGGTAGCGTCATGGGTCAAAACTCTACGAAACTACTTAAATGGTAAGTGGACGTTCACTGTCCGTTTTTTTTTTAAAATTTAATAATGTTTAGTGAAAAATACATGCTACAAGTAAAATAACGTAAAATAGCGTAAAATAACTAATCTAAAATCATCATCATCATTCCCAGTGATTGATATAAATTCATGAGCAACCGTCGAAAGATGGAGGTAAATAGTTTGCTTTCGATGAACTTTGGAAGGTGAATACTCACACTGAAACAAGGAAAAGATTATTTTCCGCGTTCGTTTTCTAAGTACAGGAGCTCCAAGTCTGAAGACCGAAATCGACTTCTCGCAGTCATGTAAAATCAGTATTTAGCTTTGAATAATAAACGATGCATTAAAGTCATATTACTCTTATATGGGAGTTGATTTGTATTAGTAGGGCAGATATTATAAAATGTTATGCTATCAGATTAACAGTGTTGTCAACCTGTTATATAGCTCTTTCAAATGACACTTCACCAGTTTATTGGATATTTGGTGTTTCCTAGTGATAATAAACACCATGTGGGAAGCGTAGAATCCAGTTTTGTAAATTATAAACAATAGAGGAAGTTGAACACTGAAAATATTTATTTTGAGCATTTCACCCCATAAGTTATTCATAGTTTGTAACACTGCATTCCGTGCTTCAAATATGATGCTTATCGTCACTAGGAAATACCACATATCCAATAAACTGATGAATTGCCACATGTGATTGTGGGTTTGAATCCCGCCTGGGTCATGGATGTTTGTGGGTTTTAAACTCGTTGCATTCATATCATCGTGACAGGCTGAAGTCTGAATTTACTAAAATGGCTCATATAAAATAAGGTTTATTGACGTATATCTCTGTTTACAATTTCCCTAAATGTCATGCAACCTCGTGTAACTAAGACGTATTATTGATGGATTAGTGCCAGGATGACACTGAGACATCCTTTTTGTCTCATATTGGATTATCTGGTTGTTGACCTGATTATTTAGGTTCATTGTGATCATTGTTGAAATGGTAATTAGGCCTACTTTAAAAATCTCTAAATCAATAACAGTGTAAAAATAGAGAAAAATGAAGAACAGAAGGTGATATGATAATTAATGCATTATAGCGTAAAAGTTACAATTTTTGTACTTTTTTGGTCCTTTCAGACTCAGACATCATGATTTTCAGTCCACCTCCCACCCCCTATATGAGAATGATTGATCCTAATGGTATACGATACAAGACCTCATACGAAATGCTGAATTTGAATTTTATTTATGATCTTTGGGCATCTAAGACTCAGGCCGGGATAGGGGAAGGGAAAGGATTTGGAAAGTTGTCGGCCAGGGTACCATCCCGACATTTGCCTGGTGTGATTTAAGAAAAACACTGGAAAAACCTCAGTCAGGATGATCGGCCGCTGGGATTGAACCCACGACCTCCCGAATGTTATGCCAACGATCTACACCTGCAATACGGCGGCTTGCTTGCTGCTTTGAATCTGACTTTCACTTTATTATTGCTTTTAGGCATCTATGGCTCAGGCCATGATGGGGTAGGGAAGACGATGTAGGAAGCAGTCGGCCAGGCACTAAGTTGAAACTGCCATCTCGGCATTTATGCTGGGCCCTTTTATCAAACTCAGGACCTCCGATAGGAAAGATAAACGCTGTACCAAGTGAGATGGGGCCACTCGGTACTACTGCTTTGATATGATTCACTTGAATCATGATGCCGAAACACTTCTCTGCCATAATATATTGAAAATCGGCTAATTTTAGAAACAAAACTTACAGAAAAACGAGACCTCCCATATTTAAACTTTTACATAATTATTTCCAGACTTCACACATGTCAAGATATGAAACTGAACGAAGTTATTTAGCTTTTAATAAAATTTTAACACGTTATGTTCAACCAGGTATTTTTTCATCTTCAGAACATATATATACTTTGTCTGCGTATATGCCGTTTTCTGTCTTATTTTCTTCGATTGATAGAGCCTTTTTCTTAAATGCCTAAATAACCTCGTATATTACGTCGTGAAAAGCTCCGTTTGTGGATGGTATCAATATGGGCTTTGTAGCAAGCATCTTTTCCCGAGGGAACGTTGCTGATTGAATTAGGGGAAGTGGTCTTGGTCCTGTTCTGACGTCATGGTGTTCTGCTCCATCTGGCACTGAATGTGTTGGCATCTGGCTGTAATATTTCAACTGGACCTCTACTCAAAGGGGCGTCATTCTGTCACTACAAAAGTGCCAATCAAAATGTTTAATGGCTTTGATTTGTGCTTATCGTAACAATTTTTTACCGCCATTAATTATTACCACATGGAAAGATTTTTTTATAAGTATCTAATGAATTGGTGAGAGGGAAGTGAAGGGTATGTGGAGGATAGTTGCCAAATATGGAGTTTTTTTTTTTCAAAATCCGCATATTTGAAAGTAAACTAGAGTAGAATTTTATAACTTACACTAGTGATAATAAGAACCTGATTCGTCTAAAATGAGAACAAAATCCGAAAATAGAATCCCATTGAATAAAAAAGTCAAAATCATCAGTATTCTCATTTCCCATATTGAGCTCTTGTGTTCCTAATATGGGGATATAACACTTATCGGTTAATATATCCAGTCTTACTATTTCTGGATTAAACGCTTGAAAAATACTATTTACATGTGTTCCATGATGGAGTCTTAACATTTGTGACACATATGGGCACAACTTGCCAAAGTAAGACAAAAAATAACATTATCTATACATGTGTAGCATTACAGGAAAATGGTGTAAAATAAAACAGACTATCCTGTGTGTGTGTGTGTGTTTTTTAAGTAAATTGAATTTGAGGATTACTTCTTATTTAATTAAAAGGATTAAAATAGACTCATGAACTTAAACTGAAATCTGAAGTTTTTAATGAATATTTTGAAAAGAAATGGACTTAAGGTAAAATACTCACATGTTAGACAACTTCCGTTAGTTGTTCTTTATTCACATATCATCGATATGCTGTTTAAGTAAACAATAAAAGTGGCAAGCAAATACGTAGCTGATTTTACGAGCTAAGAAAGTATTTAAACATAGATGGAATATATTTGCCTCTAAAGTTTTTTTTTAAATTAAAAAATAAAACTACATTGTACGTTTCGAAAGTATCCAGACAAATTTTCTGAAAACTTGGACGAATTTATGTAAGGTTCTATATTCACGTGAGGCTTCTAGTTCTAGGTAGTTTTCTTTCCTCTTAACACGCACATAACGGTGCTATAATGATAGAAAGTTACTTTAATCATATACTTCATGATAGAATAGCACGCTTCCCCATTTCTGTCTGCGCTAAAACTAATGCGTTTTTGTTCAGAGCACGTGATTTTGAATTTAGCTACTAGGTAGATCTGGCATAGACATCATAATAGAATATGAAGTGTATGCCATATTGTTAACAATACTGATTATGGTAACAATACTAACCATAAATTATTGGTAATTTAACCTTATTCAAACATTGATTTCTTGCACATGCGTACACGATTACCATACTGCTTGTTATGGGATGAACAAAGAAAATGGGGGCGCCATATTGATTACATATTGATTTTACATACTGATATGATTACAAAAAGAGCGATTCGCCAAACACTTTACTCTTTTAAGGGCCGAACATTCTGGTTCAAGCACACCCACGAGGCGAGGACTTACAATATTGATGTGCGGTGATAATACTATCACTGCAAAATGTTATTACTTACAAAGACAAACTGTTGTAAAACGTACAATACCAATAGATGAAGCTACTACATTTCGGGTTGATTTATTGTAAATTCAACAATAAAGTAATGTTAGTTAGTGTATAGTAAGGTGTTGAAGAAAACCAGACAAGTATTGTTAAATTAACAAAACACGTTTAACAATAAATGTTTTGTAAATGCAACCATAAAAAGTATTGGTTCCAAAATAACCACATTTTATGGTCCAGTTGACCATAATATCGTTATATCTACTATATTTTTTAGAGTGCAGGACCTGAAGTTTTGTTAAGCTCTGGTGGTTTCTGTTGAGTAACAGCTGAATTCTAATGCTTACGTTGGTGTTGGGCCAAACCAGATTTTGCTTTGATATGATGTTAGCATCGTTAACTGGATATATAATTAGTGTAGATATAGTGAATACATATCGTGTGTCGAATCCGCTTCGTTTTCGAGAGGGTTCCAACCTCGATCACAAAATTGGCTTATTGTAATAACTAACTTACTTTATGGCGTACGGAAATCGCAAGTTCATCAGCGCAGTAACAAATGTTCGTCATTGGATTCTGTCCTTGGTAACATCAAGGCAGTTTTCATCTTCAGCATCTACCTCTCGAAGATCCCTTCTAATATTTTCATCCCAATGACGTCTCTGTCTTCCCAACGGTCTCTTAAACCCCCGGTTTACCCACCACAATGGAATATAGGTCTAATCTTCGTTTTCCTCCTATTCTGGGGCCACGGTGGCTCAGTTGGTAGAGCGCTCACCTCTGGTGCTAGGGGTCGTCGGATCGATCCCTGCTCATGCCATGCGAGCTTTGTGGTGGACAAACACCGTGTGCGTGGGTTTTCTTGGGGTGCTCCAGTTTTCTCCCACTTTCTTCATTCTACCAATTCATCCCATCATCATCCATACGGCCTGAACCATAGTTGTCTAAAGGCCTTAAAAATAAATTCAAATTCCTTCTATCCTAGCTACTATCTTAGCCGTCGTGATTTCATTATTCTTATAATGTCGAGTGAATCATACAGTCCGTGGAGTTAATCATTATGCAGTCTCTTCCATTCTTCGGTTATCTTGCCCCGTTTCGGCCCGTATATCTTTCTCAAATTTTTCAGGGTCATACTCCAACTTTCGGAGCCATAGAGTATTACCGGCAAAATAACAGTTCTATATATTTTCAGTTTCAACTTTCTCGATACTAGCAGTTTCTAGACTGAATAGAAAAGCGTTGCCCGATGCTGAGCGACTTTTTACACGTATTTCTTCCGTGACCTTGTTCTTGCTTGTTACATTTCCATAAGCTGTATTGATTGAATTGTTATGAACTGCTAAACGAGCTGTTCAGCTTTTAAGGACGGGACATACAGTTTTCGGTAAAGTAGAATACAAACAATTCCTTTCAATGAACCTTGGCGGGAATTGAATCCGTGACCACACGCACAGAAAGCGAGCGCGCTAACCTCCGTAACTTCTTTGCTTCTTCTGTGAATAGCCCGTACACAATAAAACTTGCATAACTAACATGTATTTAAACCTTACTTTCTATTATATTTCACTTAAATTTCGCTTCGCTTCTTGATTAAAGATGTTATGTTCTCGTTTTCGACACCCCTGTTGTACTCCAGAAACATGGTACACCACGAGCACGTACGCCAGGAGAATATAACCCTTCTGTAGATATAGATAGAGATTTAAGCTCTTATATAAAAAATGATCATTTGAGCTGTAACCACCCAATATTTTCAGAAGAAGAGTATCTATATTTTTATTTGAGATTACCCGTTCAGATTGCAGGAACTATTTGCCTGTAGCAAGGTGTGAAATATAAGGAACACCTTGTTCCATTTAGAAAATGTTTGGTTAATTTTTTGTAAAGTAAATGAAAATAAGCAGATAATTAGCTGAGAATGAAATTTCACTTTTCTACATTTCAGTAACTTGTTCAAAGGTACCTTGAAGAGAATCGTGAAAAGTATGTTGTCTGTAAAAAGAACGTAAAATGTCATTGAACTTTACATGCTATTACATCACAGATAAGTAGGTCAGTGTACAATAGACGACGGGAGATGCTGCAATACGTTTGAAGGACTCGTAGTAAAAGAGGAATATCAATTCTTGTTTTCAGTTGAAGAAAATCACATATAATGAATAGCTATGTATAAACTCTTTACTGATTTTTTTTAATGAGAATATGAACTTCTGAACTCAGAAGCACACTTCCAAAGACTCACTAAGAAGGTACTGTACCGACCGATACTCGGAAGACTACGTACAGTGTTCAATTTAGGCATACCCAACATCTTCATAGAATCCTTCTACGACCTTCCTAGAGCTCTGGTTCTGTTTATTTTACGTAGTTGTTTGATACCAACATTGATATCAAGAAAGACCTCTGTAAAGAACTCGTTGCTAAATTTAGGAAAACTCTTATATACAAAATGTTCATATTTTGAAGATTGTTCATTGCTCTTTGGTAACTTTTACTTTCAAATGGAGGAAGCTGGAAAATTATATCATGTTTTTTTTTTTTTTTTTTTTTTTAAGAGAGAGTAGAGACAGGCAGGATTATTTTAAAATCGGAAACTGTTTATTTGAAAAAAAAAACAGTAATTCGTTTCTTTCAAAACCGGATTTTGGTGCTTTTGTTCAAACACCGATCTTCGATTGTTGCTCAAATACCGGTTTTCGGTTTCTATTTATTTAAAACTCTGTTTTTTTATTTGTTTATAACTCAGTTTTAACATTTGGTCAACCCCCTGTGAGATAGTTGTTACGGTCGTGGACTTCTTGTCGGAACTGGGGAGGTACGCAAGTTCAAGTTCTGCAGCCTGCCATAGGCTACAGGCTGAGCCACTCCTACTTTAACTTAACTTACATCAATGGACTATATAGACATCTATGGCCTAGACCCATAACAAGTCTGAGTAGTTATCTCTCTTGACGAACATGTTTCCCTTGAAGAGGAGTTAGAAAGATATCGGACTGGACAGAACCCCAATTCTAAGAAGTACCATTCAAGTAAGTGGGACTGTGGGAAACCCCTGGAAGCCTCGGTAAACTTACGATGGCTACCCTGAGTAGAGTGTGGAGTGTGGACCAACGCCACCACCCAAGGCGTATCCGTCTCACTATTAAACCACGGATGTAGGTCAACATCCAACAAGGCTCTTATTCAGGCACTAGCGGAAGGGAAACCAAGATAAGACAATCGGCAAGATAGTATTTTTGTTTATAAAATACATTTATGAAACACTCCCTGAAGACTGAAGTAGATAAAGAGCAGGTAGGTGTACGCATAGTAAACTATTCATAAACATTTCGAAACAAGAAATACTTTCTCACTACTTTAAATGACATTTAAACACAGCATAATCCTAAGCAAGAGACATTTTCAACATTACTAGATATATTATCACAACTTTGAAAACAAGGAAACAAAAGCACGTAATATGCAATTACAGGGTAGATTTTCACTCTATGTGGATTTTACTCTAGATGATGATACAAATTAGGTAAGCTACATGATGTTCACAACTTGCTGCGTTTAAAACTATATCTTCTGTTTGGTTACGTGTTGTTGAGATGTTAAATTTAAGAAGTAGTTGAAAGATTAGCCATCATAACTGCGTATAAAGTATTGAACTCTGAAAAAAATCCTTTACACAAAAAGGGACAGTGAAAAGCCTCTCATCTTTCCCCGTCTTCCTTTACTGCTAGAATCGGCTGTCGTGCTCCTCTGTTGTTTTTTTTTATTTGCTTTTTTAGTTCTTCCACAGAAGAATATCTGCACAAAACTATGTTCGGACCTTTTACAGTTGTAGCCTTTGTCTCTCTTTCTGTAACTGAACCAGCCTCAACAAATCAAGCTTCTCTTTTAGATCTGTCTTAATTGTTTGAATTGCTAAGTTTTTTTCTTCTAAGCGGTCCCGAGGAGTAGTTCTCTGATTAGTGTTCCATGAGTTTGACTTGCTCTGCATTATTTAGTATCTTTTTAACAGGAAAACTATGTAATTTACTAGTCATGTTTTACAGATGAACAGAGCATAACAACATTAGGTGGAGAAGGTATTTTTAATGAACAAAATGGATGAGTTTTCGTGAAACGAGTTAATGTAATTACAGTATGTAATCGGTTTTCCCATTCTTGTGCTAGGAAATACACTTGTTTCACCATTCTGCCGGTTTTGTAAGACACGCTTCTTTCATTAACTACTAAAAATAACTAGTTTTCATAGGTCGAATCCCTCGTTTACATATACGTATAACAAAAACTTGTTTCTTTGTTTTGGAGAGTTTTGTAAAAATATCAACCTTGTGCTATGACTTCAGACATATACAACACCTTTTTCCCGTTCCAGTATTCCATCTTAAGCTTTACTACTTCTTGGTTAAGCCTTTTGACAGAGGGAGCTGGTAGCGTTAAGTATCGTACGCATTCATTAAATTTTTATTAACATCCTAAATAAGCTGTAAGCTTCTAAGGACGAGACCTATAATTTTAGGTGAAGTGGGCTCCGAACCATCCACAAATGGAGTCCGGCGTATCCTGCATATATGCGAGTATATAAATTCAATCGACAATTATCGCCAAGAATATTCTGCATGCATAACCGTACAATGGCTCAGAAGAAGAATTTTTTTTTTAGAAAAAACGACCTTGATATTTGTTAAAAGAAAAATTTCGCTGTAAGTTACTCTTGAAATACCTATAGCTCCAATGATGCAGTTTTGTATGTTTCGCATGTAACTTGGAATCATACTAATGCAATAGCTATGGAGGTTTCACAGAGTGGCCATAGATCTGTTTGTAGAGCGTTGGTTTAGCAATCGAAAGGTCTTGGGAACAATATCAGTGGCTGCCTATCCTGATGAATAAAGTTTTTTCCAGTGTTTCCCTCAGTTACACAAGACAAATACCGGGACAGTAATTTCAAACTAAGCCCTGGCCGACAACTTTCTCTCCTCTACCCTATCATGGCCCTGACCGGCTCCCTCCCATCTCCTCTCCCTCACCCTACCTCGGTCTGAGGCAAAGTTGCGTAATAAAATCAAATTCAATGGTGACTTCATGAAGCTACGTTGAACTGATTTAAGTTGAAATTCTGTATCGCAGATCCGCCTGCTACTAAACATCACACTATACTTTGGCCAGCGATAGTTGATTTCTGATATTCTTCTGCTCAATACATAAAAGCCTTCTCTCACTCATAGCGGACGTCTGAACCATAAACATATGGAGGGAACCTCCTTCGGTTTTCTGTGATTTTGGACCGAAACGTTGCCACTTCTTTCTTTAACATTCTTGTCTTTCTTTCCCTCTCTGGGGCCGCTAACGGACGTAACATTCACGAGGGTTAGCGAGGAGTTCAAGCTTTTGCAATCTGCGTTGACAAAGTGGCAACGCCGAAAAAAAATTCTTGGCGGAATCTTTCTGTTGGTGGGTGTCAATATTTGTTAACCACAATTGGTAAATGATCCGGCTGCTGGACAGAAGACTTTCATGAGCTGCATTCTACAATAATTCGTTGTGCGAGAGAGAGATCAGTGCTGGTGCCATTTGCCAAGCTATTGTCATGTGGTTTATACTGCCTACTGCGCTTGATTAAAGTGCAGAATGTATGGTCACAGAATCAGAGGAATATTAACATTTTGCAACATGGAAGAGTTGTTTATAAAGTTCTCGAAACGTAAAGCATTGATTTGGTTTCTTTCCTTCCTGCTACACTGTTAAAAAATTTGCGAAACATTCCTGGGAAAGTTAGTTAACAGTAGCTGCCTGGAAATTTCCAGTAACTTTACTAATAAAAAACAGCCATCATTAAGTTTTCAGGAACGCTGGAAGAAAAAGAAAGTAAAAAAGAGAAGCGACATTTTAAGATAGGTTGTTCAGATAGAAGTCCAGCGTCTTCTTGACTGGACTAAACTGCCAGTCATAAGAAAACACTAGATCAAACCAGTATAGAGCGAATGAGGTGCGTTGCCTGAACCCCGAAAACATAAACTAAGTTACACCACATTTTTTATCGCTTTTGTATTTGTCAATTAATGATCAGAATTCCGATTCACTTGGAATATTTCCCATTTCTGTTAAAAATATATGATTAAGATGGCAACAGAAAACACTTGATCAGAATTCCATGCACGGCTATAACAACAAACCTGCCCATGTGCACAAAAAACTGAAAACCGCAAATATCCACCTCAGCATACGAAAGATTTATGTTTTTTTATTTTCTAGATTGGGATGAAACAACATGAAATACTAAAAATTTTGCGGAACTTTACTGAGAATTCTTATGAACGTTTACAAAATTTTTAACAGTGTACCCTTCTGTCTTTGTCGCAGACGAAATTGTCAGCGATCAGCTCTCGCCGACTCCAGTATAGGCATGAAATGTTGAAATATAGTTTTGGGCTTACCTTATTCTTGCTGAAATCGTCGGAAACAGAATTAAACTGTACGAAAGTAATCTTGCCTGTTTAGTTAACTTTATTTCAACCGTGGTACCGATTTGAAATTCTTATTTTAGCAACCGTTGAGAATGGTTTT
>JAGDQP010049473.1:1302-11445 GCA_022664845.1 Lepisma saccharinum | reverse complement strand
ACAGTTTTTTGTTTAAAAAAAACAAACTAGTAACCATTCATCAATTTCAGTGTTCTTATAAACTAGTGTCTGCACATATTTTTTTTTATTTTTCCAAACCGAATGCGCTTAATTTGGTTCAAGCATTGAAAGAAGTATTTATAACGAAAGAGTATGTTTGTGTTTTCGACCGCGACTGTACATAATCGTATCAGCGTGAATTGGTTAATAAAATGAGCCCCAGCAGTGTAGATGATGCGATTTGAATTAGTGGATTTTTTTAGAAATTCTTATACTTTTTACCATGATCACTTTGGCGCCAAAATAATGGTGCTGTTAGAAATGTAATATGTTCACTTTTGTAAAGCGCATGTTTGTTTCTTTTTAAAGTTGCTCAAGTGCTTCTACATGGAACTCTAATATGTTTAAGTACTTAAACTATGATGATTTGATCTGTAAATATGTAAGGAACAGTCAAATATACATAGGAAGAGTTTTCTTGCAAAAAGCGGGACATTAAAAGTGACCGTAGTAGAAACAGTTAAAATGCATTCGATTTCAGTTTTGTAATGAAATTCATAAACTTCCAGACTTTACACAAGTATTGAACATACGAAGTGTTCCGCGAACACACAGTATTCTATTTCTCTTCGACTTGAGTCGGATTTAATTTGCCAACACAGACCAGAGTCATTCAGCGTAGCTCTTCCGTTCTTGACTAGTCCCAAAAGTTTCACTAGAAACATCACAATTATTCAAACATCTATGGTGTAGCCGGGATGGCACCTACAAGCTAGGCCCTGATCGAATACTTTGAAGCATTCTTTCCCCTACCGTATCCCAGCCTGAAATGCCGAAAGAACATAAATGAATGTAAATGTATGGCGTAGGGGGTTTGTATTTCTTTCCATAATGTATGCATTGGCTTTAGTGCATCCCTAAGACTTAGTTTTTTTTAAAAAGACATATGTGTAACTATACGAAGGACTTTTCCCTCAGACGTAGAATAATTTATGAGCTTCTTAAGGAAAGATTTTGTAAATGTAAACTCTGATTCATATAAAATAGCTAAGCCATAAATGTTGCAATTCCTCCTCATGTTTGCAGATCCCAAACGCTATAGCATATTTTTCGAGTGGCGACATAGATGTTACCTACTGCGGATCGTCATAAATAGTATTTCCAAGTTACTGCTTGCAAGTTGCTAGCGTGGTCCAGTCGATAGATAGACGGCTTGCGATCTGGGAGACCCGTGTTCGATCGCAGGTTGTTTTTCCAAAATATTTTTTCATCATCATGTTCATTATTACATGTGTTTGCACTTTTTTCGCATTTTCAACCGTCTTGCTTGGCACGTGTTCTTTTTTTTTAAGCAAAGGAAGCTCCTATATTTTAACACACATTAATGCCAAGTAAGCGAAGGCGGGCTAGTCAAGGTTAGGTTAGTTTGTTTTAAAGTGTTATTAACACTACTAGATCTTTTTTTTACAATAAAATTAAATAAGGCGTGTTGAATGTTTATTTCGCAAAACATCGTATCTGCAGTTTTCATACTTTGAAAAAATGCGACGAAAACTGTTTTTTTATTCCCTATTTAATCGTAAGGAAACACGATTTTTGCTATGCGATTTTAAGCCAAGTTATTGGTCATTTGGTTCCGAAGTTTTGCCAATATCAAGCAGCATGTAGGAAATGTTCTCATGTGATCAAAAACTCATTTTTATTTTTTAAAAAAAACTGCAGATACTAGGTTTTGGAAGAATGGTATCCATTGGTCTTTTAAAAAGTAGTTCGGGCAAAATATTCTTCCATCCTATGCTTTACCGTTTAGGATTAGTAAACTCCACCCCCCAAGTGAAGTTTTAAATGTTCACATCAATACTTTGCAACTTTTTGCGTACTTTCATCATATTGTCATCGGCCATTTTTATGAATCAGAGTGTACTTTGTTTAATTATTATGCCTTTCGGGCATGTATAGTGTATAGTTTACATTGGTATTCAATAAGTCCTCTTTGTAGTGTTCAGAACGTGAAGTTAATTGATCTCTGCTTGAACACGTTCGAATTGTAGAACTGAGTTCTACTCAACTATATTAGAGATATTAGTTACTCATTTGTACCTCCAAGCTTCTAATTATGTAAACTTATTTGCAAAAAGATTGTCACTTTTACAATAATAATAGTAATTAGCTTGTCTAACAAGTCATTGGCCATTTAATAGAATAAAACCAAAGTTCTATGTTCGGTAAAAAAAAAATATGTGTGAAGTAAATGTAAGCTTTTGAAAGGTGTTTAATACAGGTTTATATGTCGAGAATGCTTTGAAGCATTGAAAGAAAGATATATCCCGACTTTTAAGAATCTCCCGCGTAACTCAATGTTAAAATTTATTTTTATACGATAACACTGGAGAAATTATGTAGTGATTACAATATAATTGTATTGTATGGAATTATGAGGTATATAATTATACAAATAATTGATAGAAAAATTATATTCTTCGTTTATTGTATTTGTAGAAATATGTATCTTTTTTCCTGGAATATGCAGTATTAATATTTCTCGAGAAAGGAACAGAGATTTCAGAGAAGCGATGAAGAAAGATTGTTATCGACTGCTTCATCATTTTATGTTGTTTCCTAGAGTAAATATTTTTAAGCAATCATTTCAAAATAAAAAGAACTTAGATAGACGTATTCAAGTGTTTCATTTATTCGTACTAGTAGCAGTTACTAGCAAATATATTTACTGTCGAGCCTTCTGCGTAGCCTAGTCGGTAGAGCGCTCGACTTCAGTGCGAGCTGTCCCGGGTTCGATTCCCATTGGGGAGCTGCTGTGAATAAAAGACAGTGGCGATCACAGTGAGAGCTTCGGCTCTCCTCTCCCAATCCGCCTGGTCAGCGTGGGAGCAGTAGACCAACTCCTCCCTTCGGGGAGAGGCCTAATGCACTACTGGATTGAATATGGCTGTGATTTATTTATATTTACTGTCAAATGCAGGTGGTTTTAACTTGAGTGTAAGAAGTAGTTTAACAGTAATGAAGAATTGATGTGCGAAGACTTTAGGGTGGAATGAACGAAACGAGGGGGTAAGAATATATTTCATTTTTCATAGTGGGCAAAAGTCCTTTCCTTAATCAGCAGTTTTTTTTAGGCACCCCCAACAACACTCAAAAAATATTTTTGATTTTATGACCTTTTCGCGATTCTTTCCGGTGATGTATTGTACAGGGTGGTGCAAAAACAAAAGTAACCGAAGAATCACCCTGTACAATAGATGAATAGAAAGTAGCCAGTTTTGTGTTGACCTGAGTGTACATTTCAGCTTTTCAATTTAATAGTCAGATAAAAAGGACTTGGTCATTTACTAGATTAGTGGTATTCAACCTTTTTTCCGCCTACCCCTAGACACTGCCACTGTACACTGATTATACAACAATATAAATATTCACTGCTACAATAACGATAAGGAACTGAATGATGATCAACGCCCACTTTCTGCCTTTCTTAATAATTCACAAATATACGGGATAAAAGGGAAGGTTTTTAATAAGTAGTAAACAGAAGCTGGAAAACACATCTGTCACTACATGTGGCCACAAATACGTGAAATTTAATTTACCGAAGGAGTATCTCACTGGAATCACACATACACAAATCCACTAACTGCACCACACATGATATGATGCCCGAATTTAGTGTTGCAACAAAATTAGAATTAAAAAGAAAATTATTCTGCACTGCGCTTTTGAAGTTCGCTAAATAGAAAAATGTTTCTCCAATACACCACTACAAAGATCGAATTAGATTGGTCTTCTTTTCCTTCGTAATGTCCCACCTGAAGTAAACTACCCCAGATGATTCTATATAAAGATTTATCACTCATGTTGCTCCGGTTTCTGGCGTGGGATTTTGCTGAACAAAAAGTTTAATTAGTAAATGGAACGTCAACCCAAATAATAATAAACAAAAAAAATATGTTTATGTAGATTTACTCCTAGATGTATATTCAAAAGAAGGAATCAAGTTAACCTATTTATTTCCAAGACCACCTATTTCAAGATGTTCTTGGCACCAATCTGGACCGAAGCCCAAGAAGAAGTGGTTAATAACGCTGCTTATCGGCTTATATACCCACTAACCCCACATTTGGGGGGCGTTCGTTGGCTTCCGCCGAGACAATTTTTAGTTCCGAACTTCCGTTTTAACCAATAGTTATTTTTTATGCGATCTTAAATATTCGTATGCTTGGTAAAATGTCTCTACATATGCACACACACATTTTCAGGTCCTGTAGTTTATGATAAAATAGATTCTTCTCAAATCTTTGAATATACAAGTAACTAAAGATTTAGATTTGTTTTATATCGATAAAATACTAAAATTCTGCTAATGCAGAGTTTCAGGTCATAACGGAACTTCTAAACGTTGTGTTTAGAATAAGGGTTGTTTCAACAATAATGACCAAATAAACATGTTATATAATTCGATTCCGCGGGTAACATAGATAAAAGGCGGAATTGACGTCACATATGCCCCTCCCGAACGAGAATTTTTTTCTTTGTAAGGAAAATTTTGTTTCAGAGTTTATTTCATAATTGATCAGTTATTCCTTTTGATTAACTTTATAAACATCACTTAGTTTTCATTAGTTTCACTGAATATTTTTACTTTTGGGGTTAAAATCACCTTCCCACCCCTTCCCCACTTTCAGTAGGAGTTTTTGCTCAGATTTTATACGGATATTTAGGCTTGTAGATGTCTTCTGGGATTCGTGATCTGTGAATCTCAGGCGCTGACACTAATATCCTTTGTGGGATCTGCATTCGGTTGTGGAGCACATCATTTTAGGATGTTAGTTTTATTAGTTGAGCTGTTGTACATCATCTAATTTACTTTTACTCTAGTCCGGAAGAACTTGGTCATTTGCTCAACCAAGACTTCCCTTGTCCTACGAGAGAGTGCTTTTTTCATCTTGCCTTTTCCCGCCCCCTTTTAATAACATTTGGTGATTGATATTTAAAATTTCTAAGGAAACTTTGACCGTAGGCTTAACCAAAATTCCTTTCATTATTATTATCTTATTTTACTGTATAAATTTACTTCATATGGTCTGATACTACTCTGGTAAAATGTGGAAAATTGTGGACCTAGGCTTTTCCAGAATCTCCGCATCAATGATATTGGATCAGAATTTACTGGACGGGTACTTCTTTCATATACATGTTATTATTGATTATAAGCCTGCTAATATTTGATTTAGCCAGGCCTCCCTCTTACCCTTCCTGGTTCGACATTTTTCAGATGTCGTTTGATTGATCTTTACCTTTTTTCATTGTTCTTTCCTCTGTGTTATCAGTTCCTCCTAATATCAATTCATTTTCTTCGTCCATAAATTCGTCTGGGGAGATCATAATTGAATCATCGCATCACTCTTCTATTTATTTATTGGTTTTGGTTTTTCTACCCATCCTGCTATTTCTCTAATTTGGTCAACGAATGTTTTATATCTTTTGTTAGGGTGTAGCCTTCGTCTATTACAAAATAATATAGCTTGGTGTTTTTGTCGACATCTGGGACATGAAAGATCGTCACAAATAATGGACGGATTAAAGTGGATTTCATCCTCTTCATTTTGCTTGTTAGGCCCAGATAGCATGTTGGTTTGCTGCAAGACTTCACTATACTTGATTTTTACTTGCTCGACTCCGTGCACTGCACACTTGTAGCAGGTTTTTAAAGAAAATAAACTGTACATTACGTAAACTTGATTTTCACTTGCTAGATTTGCGTCGCAGGCCCACAGCAAGTTTGCAGTACATGATCTACTGGTTTGTAACTTTGTAAATCAAGTTCAATGATAACGATGCAAGTCTGCAAAGCGAGTGTCTTAGTACCAGTTTTTAACACCAGGTGGAACAAGTATCAAATTGTTGACAGTACCGCCATTTATGTTTTTGTTTTATTCCTCTGGTGGATGTGACTGTCTTGAGGATAACGTAATTTTGTGGTAAGTATCCAATAATATATGTAGAAGAAAGTTATGTAAAATGTTATTAACCTGGAAAAATATGTAACGCTGTATGCAGCCTAAACTTGTATGTACGTCGCCACTGTCTATTATCACTTGCCGGGCAAAAGGCTTGCTATGCAAACTTACACACACTTGCAGCTCAAGAGAAACGCTTGCAGATGGCTTGCTATGCAAACTTGCAGCAGAGTAGCGCTGCAGTTTGCTTCACTTCAACTGCAAGTCTGCTACAAGTTTGTTGCAAGTTTTCCTTGCTATCTTGGTTGTAGGGATCTCATTGGTTTCCGCCAGCACTTCTTACTCTGATATTAATTTCTTATTCTCTTCCTGTTTAATCTTATGGAGATCTTGCTCATATGGCTTAACCTGTTTCCTTAGGGCAATGACTACTTGTAACATCGTATGAGAGTTATTATTTATCCTGGACGTTGGCTTTACTAAGTACTCCTCACCACTATTCTTTTTTGTACCAGATACGACATTATTATCGTTTACTACATTGGATTGTTTCTTCGGCTGTTTTTAAGGTTACTGGATGCGATGGGTATTCGATTCGTATACTTTGGAATTGGTTCAAGAAGTGGTATCCAAGAATGAGGTTGGAAGGGCTATGTTGAATAACTAACATTTATATTCTCTTTGTAATTATCTTTTTTGTATATATCTGTCCATGTTAGTTTCGTTAATTGATCTCAGTGTAGTTCTCTGTATTCCTGTTATATCAAGTTTGGCTGATGTATATTTATATTTAAATTTCTCAAAAAAAAAAAAAAAAGGATTTTTTCATTAATGAGCAACTTGCTCCGGAAACAAAGTGTGATTGTTGCAATGTCGCATTCCTCTATTTCAATTTTTTTTTTTTTTCAGGCCGACAGCATTTGGTGTGCTCATAGGCAGAGAATAAATACCCCGTATTAGGTCCGATCACCCGAGTTATCTAGATGAATATTAACTGTATATTTCATTTGATTCGACTGTCCAGTACTCACTTTGGCTTTATCTCCTTTCCTCCAGTTGTCTGAACTGGATTTTATGAGGTAGTCCTCCTCTTCCTGTCTAGATGGGCCTTTCCCTATCGATATGGTTTCTTCTGATGAAATGCAGGTGTTCATGCAATCATTGTATCTGTTTCTCCAATTAATATCCTGGTTGGCGTAAGTTTTGCTTTTATTATAGGTAGGAGCACGTCCTAACTTCCTCCCTGATTTTTAGTTTAAAAGGTCTGTCCTGGTTTTGCAATAGAGCATTGTAACTCTGCTGCCCATTGCATATGGTGCACCCTCTTGCTTGATGCCTTGACTGTTTGCTAATGCTGAGACTGGGTTTCTCCCGTCGACTACTAGGCACGCATTAATTTGATCCTGGTCGGTGTTTCTCCAAGAATATTTCCGGTTTTCATATCTCATATCCTCCACTTCTGTCTGGTTATCATATCCTCCACTTCCCTTTTTTGTAATAGTTTTTGTCCTGTCTTATTCTGATTATTATTGTCGTTCTTTCCTGTTCCTATTCCGTTTTCTTGGTTTTCCCGCCTAAATCCATCATTCCTTTTCCTCTGGAGACCGTCTTGCCTCTCTAAGAATGCTAATTAACATTCTGTATAGTTAATATTAGTACAGGTCAGTAATCGTTGAAGTTCAAAGGGAAGAATACTCGCGGCTTCGTGAAATAATTCTTTATCGGTCACTTCTCGATCAATTCAGAGTTAATTTCGTTATGAAGTTGGTTACTTCACGCTCGAACTTTTTCACGTTCGTCCAAATGATTCTTTCAATTCGGACGGCTTTCTTTATTTGTCCATAAATTTGTATCAAAACTCTTAATATTCATGGATTTGTTCTTTCACTAGGTCCATCCCTCCGCGCTTCCTGACATGGCCCGACCCAGTATATAACCATAATCTTCCTCTGCTGCTCCCACGGGTTTGAGGTAATGTGTAAGTTTCTCGAGGTATTTGGTTGGGCTTCCCTCTGGGACGTTTCTTTTCCATCGTGGTACAGGATTGAATTCTTGTCTCTCGAGTGTGCTTCTTATTTCGTAGGTTGTTTAACATCATCTTAATGAAATTTACTGGCTTTTTTTCTCTCTCTCTCTTAAGCTACTTTCTTTTGAATCATTACGGTGGTTCTGATTATAGAAAATTTGGGGAAGGTTTCTGCTTCATCTACTTGGATGGGTTTTCTTCTAGTCTTTCCTAAAATGTTGATACGGACTTTCATATTGTAATTTTCTAATCTTGTTCTTTAATTCTCCTTGTCCTTGCTTTATGTTTTCTTTTAATTTGGTCTCAATGGCTTCTATTTTGACTTCGTTTAATTCTAATGTTTTCTTTCTCTCCTCCGTCTCTTTAGCATTTTTCTCTAAATCGTCTTCTATTACAGTAATACTATGATTGATGCTTCCTATATTTCACTTTCCATCCCTGTCTTTCACTTAGGTTGTCTCTGTCTGTTGTTTCAACGTTCTACCTTTTGATCGATATCAATCTGGAGTTTACCAAATTTTTGGTCCAATTTTCTGTCTTGACCTTCTTGAAAATCAGTAAGTTTTTGACTGAAATTATGTTCCAGCCTGCTCAGATTTTGTTCCATCCTGCTGAATTGACTACTGGATTTTTTATTTTGTTCACTTAATTTTCCTAATATTTATTGTAATATGGTTAAATGGAAGCCTCTTCTTCCTTTTATACTGGTTCAGTGTCAGCGCTTGTTGCTCCTGCCTAGATTGATTGAGTCGTTTTTATCTCCGTATGCTTCTTTATCCTGGTGCTACTCATGGTGGGGGCAATCCCTTCGGGACTTACATCCTTGTCACTTTCAATCTTGGAAATTTCTTAAAACTGAAAAATTTTCCTCTGAAGCTGGAATTCTCTGGAATTGATAACTCTCCTCTAGACTTGGTCAAATTTCGAGGCCGTGAGCTGGACACCATAAATATGTAACGTCCCACCTGATCTAAACTACCCCAGTTGATTCTGTGTAAAGATTTATCATTAGTATTATGCTTATTTAGTTTGGTTTCAATATACGAACAGAGTTCAGGATATATTACATTGTAAAATTTTATTTTTATATGGGCCAGTCTAGTAACTTTGGACTTCGGCCCGTCACGATTCGCCTTTAGCTGTTAAAATCCATGCCCCTACCAGGACTCGAACCCGGGACCTTCGAGCCAATGGCCTACCGCCGCAGACCGCTCGGCCGGCAGATTACATTGTGAACAGTATATCATAATCTTGTGTGTTTATAAAACTGTTCATTATGTCAAACACATACTTAAGTACTTTCTATTTTTTTTGTTTTTTTTGTTTTTGTTTTAATGTTCAGTTCATTGTATAAACAATCTGAAAATTACAAACAAAAATAATTGAATCCAGGTCGTACATTAATGTAAAACTCTTTCTCCTCCCCACCCCCACAAAAAAAAACTTTTCTCCTCGGTGAACAAACAAGAAACTTCTAATAAATTCTACCAGAGTGTGATACTGGTGTTCAAACTCAGTAGCATGAAAAGAGGGCGCCATCTTTGTGATGCCTAAAAGAGCTTGACTTTTGTGTACCTATTTTACGTTTTGAAAGTTTAAAGAATCCAGAATCCGTTTGAAGTCGAGATCAATCAGTTCACTTTCTGGACAGTTTTTAAAAGGTTTTTCGTGAGTTCATATTTAAAAGATGAATTATCTTAGGAATAAGGGTTCGTTAAAAGAAATTAGGACTCTTTAGTTTAAGTCTCAAAATTAAAAATAACCCATTCTGTCCCCTACGTGGACAACGTCATTCCACGTGGGGGGATTGCTGTCGACATAGGAGACAGTTTACGTAGTCTGAGTAAAGTAAGCTGAAAGTACTACGTCCAGTAAACTTACGAGATACCAAAAATTCTAGACATTCATTACAGAAAGGTGGTTCAATTACAGTAAACCGTTTCGCCCCCTACGTGGACAATGCACCTTTAAACATTTTTGTAATATACCTCGTAAATCATATACACATACATATCACTACAAAACCCATGTGTACACTCTGCAAATATATGACTATTCCACAGAAACGCAAGCCCACTACTTGAGCATGACTTGTTTTTTAATGCTTGGACTAGCTTGCTTCCGTGACCAGCTTTATTACTTTTTTTT